>NQII01006532.1:170956-185006 GCA_002778355.1 Clitarchus hookeri
GCCCAGCCGGCCTCGCGCTGCAGTGGCCCCGGGCGCGACGTAAGCACGACGTGATACTGCACATCGCGCCAGGTGAGCCGCGGGCTGGCCTCGAGCAGCAGCGCCACGATGCCGGCGGCCAGGGGGGCGGAGGCCGAGGTGCCGGTGTGGTCGGCCGTGCACAGCAGGTCGGGGCGCAGGCGTGCGTCCATGTCCACTGTCACAACGCTGCGGTCCCTCCCTGGCGTGCCGGAGCTGTAGGTTGTCGCCAGCGTCGACGAGCACTCCTCCAGGTACCACGGCTTGTATCTGCCCCCACAACCACCAACCTCACTAATCCCGCACTCAGTGATGCCAACTAGTTTGAAGGTGCAATATCACAGACCACATTTATACTATGCCGAAAAATGTCTACATCAAACACCTGAGTTACAACAGTTTGACAATAAGATAAACATATGAACACAATATGCTTGAAACTTTTACTTTTGTTGTATATTACAGCTTAAGTATGGTAACTTTGATAGATCTTGCCTATCGGTTTCTTGTCTTTGCTATAGAGCCGGTTCCATCACATTAATGAGCAGGAAGGATGGGAATATGCCATTTATGTCAGGTTTCAGGTTAATATGTTAACTATGGCACCGAAACAACAAATACTTTATATTCCGTTCCGTTTTGCTTTCCGATCCAATGATAAATTGAAAAGCTTCAGTATCGCCACTCGTCAAAAATGCTGGTATGATTGACCACAAAATTCCCGTTCGGTTGGTGTATTTTAAGTGCACTGCATTTTGAAATCTTCTTTGAAGCTCAATTGCTCTTTATCTTGTAGTGTAACAAATTTAATATAATACACTGCCTGACAATTAAATTTGCGCACCACGAAGAAAACATGCCACAATCACGAAATCATGTAACTAGAGAGAGTACTGGCTGGTATGGACATGATCCCGTGTTGGTGCATTTGTATTTGACCGCACACACGGTAGTGGCACTGCAAACACCGACCAGTGGCCGTAGACTCTGACATGTAGTCGAAGCCACATTAACACGAAAAACACCAGACAATACCAAGCAAGCAAACAGAGTGAAGTAGAATNTAACACGAAAAACACCAGACAATACCAAGCAAGCAAACAGAGTGAAGTAGAATGCCAGGCAGACGCCAAAGACATCGCTTTACGCAAGTGACGGACTTCGAGAGAGAACTCATAATCGGGCTGAAAACTGCAGGCTGGTCGCCGTATAATCGACCTTAAAGATTGCTCGGACCATACTGCCGATGCCGTTGAGAGCTGATACGTGAAGACACCCACAAACGGAGGACCGGCTCAGGACGTACGAGGTCGACTACCAGCCGAGAGGATAGACGGATCGTGCGCCAGACGCGTCAGGATGCAACTGCAATCTGATCCACGAAACTGGCGAGTGTTTGGGCTCCTGTGTGCCCACGAACCATTTCCCGATGCCTTACGGAGGCGAATCTGCTATCCCAGCGCCATTAACTCCACAACAGTGGCGGCTTCGTTGGCAGTGGTGCCAGGACATAGCAATGTGGAACGCCGCAGACTGGCGGTATGTGGTGTTTAATGACGAGTGCCGCTTCGTTATGGGTACTGATGATCATCACGCCCGGGTGTGAAGGGTCTCTGGTGAATGACACAATCCCAATCTCGCTGTCGAGTGGCACACTTCCCAATGGTAGGTGTTATAATCTGGGGACCCGTAACCTACGATAGACGAATAGTTCTAGTCTTGTTACATCGAACATTGACAGCCCAGCGATATGTGCACGAGATCATTCTCTTCCCCCTTCAATCTGCTCCCATTTCTGGCCAGTATTCCAGGAGCAGGGAGCAGGATAACGTCCGATCGCACATAGCACGGGTCGCCCATGACTTTCTCCGTCATATGCAAGTACTACCTGGGCGTGCCTATTCCCCTGACACGTCCTCAATCGAGCATGTGTGGGACCAAATTGAAAGGCCAGCTATCACCGTGCCACAGTATCCGGGATTTGGAATACACCTTCCAAAAATTTGGGCCCGTCTGTCTCAGGACAATATCCGGCGTCCGCTGGTTTTCATGCCAGACCGTATTGCAGCGTGTATCACAATGCGAGGGGGTGCGACATACGAATGAAAGTGACCGAACAGTGTACCACATATCCATATGTAACTGTCCTGCTGCTCATTTTTTGTGATCATGTGTACTACTCACATGTATGACTACCTGTGTGAAGTTCCCGTACCATCCGATGCATCCTTCTGTGTGCACTATTTTTACTGTCCGGCAGTGCACATATTATAATGACTGAAAATATACCCCAAATAGCATAATTTTACTACTGCACATACAGCTACACATACTACTGCACATACAGCTGCTTCCACTGACTAAACATGAGATAAAGCTTTTTAGCGGTCAGTTTAGCAGTCCTGGAAGACCTACCTTGCGATAACGAATGGTAGCCAAACGCCAATGGAGAGAGACTGCGAAATCGTAAGAAACATACAAATACGGCAATTCTTTCTTTCAAAGATTATGTTTATAAGTACTGCACAAAATTTGCTGTAATAATCTGCATTATGCTATTTGTTGTTAAAGCGGGTAAATTCCAAAACAGTTAAATTAAACAGAAGCCAGTTGTATCAACCAGCGCGTTCCCCATTGCCACAACAAGGAGCAAATACTACGTGGACATGGATGTAAACAATAGGCTCAGATATACATGCAGCCTCTCGACTATGCAGTTCCAATTTTAAACCTGGACAAATGCGTTTGCTGGTCTTTCCCGTTTGGAAAGCGGCTGCAACCTGCCAATATGGTTCGGCAGGTTTTCCTCTGGTTTTTCACAATCTCACCTCCTAACCTGACATTCCATTTCCTCTCCATTGATAATATAACCTTATTTCACCTTAGCGGTGAAATCAGCATTTACACGACTCGCTATAATTTCACACTTCTAAGAAAACACGCTTTTCTTTGCCATTCACCGACATAGCTATAGACGTAAATTTCGGAGTCTGCACATTTCACTGCATTATTGAGAGTGACTGCAGTGTCACAATGGTTAAATGAACAGTCATGATTACAGTATAGGCAACGTTGCTACTTTACACCCACACTTTTACTAACTGTTATTACAGGTGTTGAGTGTTCCTATACTCTCATGTAGAGCTCACAGCCTAGAAACTAGAATTATAAAAATACTCTGTGCTGTGGTCTCTACACGAGATAGAGGAATGTCCGACAGCGGTGGTTGCAGTTAGTAGAAATGTTGCGGAATGCAGCATCTTTCACGATAAACTGAACAAAACTGAACGTTCTCAGGACTGGAGCCCGGTACGTCGCCGTCTGAGTACTAGGTCCTGCGTGGACGCTCGACTCACCCGTTCTGCGTGGCGCTGGAGATGGACAGCGTGAAGATGCTATTGGTGTAGCCGTCGCAGTTGCACGAGTCCGTGTGGCGACCGCCATTGCCGGACGCCCACACGAAGATGGAGCCCCTGCCCTTGCGGCCCTGCGGCATAAAGACACCCTACAGTGCGCCTCGCTACAGGCCGAACAACAGCACAGAAAAAAAAGACATGGCCCGGTGGTCGCGTGGCAGGGTCGATTTTCTTATTGTGCGCATATCCCCAACATCAACTCGCTCGTGGTCAATTCAACTATCAAAGTCACCTGGTCAGCAATGATTATCGTGTTTGTTTACATTTGAATTTTCAGCAGACCCAACCTTTTGTATGAATAAAATACTTTCAATAACTCGAATATCTGGTTGCATTACAGCTAGGTTGTGGTAAGTGAACAAACATCCCAAAGCTTTCACGTACACAAACAGTAATATAAACTCAAACCCCACCCATGTTGTTTTTGATATTGCTATTGGCAGAAAAGCAGTCCAATGTTGGAGCGCGGAGTGCGGAAACTATGCGCAGCTCGCATAAGCACTCTACCCCATTTTCCTCTACGGCTGGCGCAGCGGTCTTTCATCATATTGATCCGTGGTGGGGGGAGGTGGGGGTTATGACTCCATAGGGAGTTACTCTTCTCATATAACATAGCGAGCGTTGCTCCTGGCCGGTGTGTTTTCTCGGATGTCCGTTTTACCCTACATTACGATCCGATACCACAAAACCCTAGGATCTAATTTTATGTCACTGTTCAATGAGGGCTAGTACTTCCGCGTCTCACTTCGAAAGGCTGTCATTCTGTGGGTGCTACCCNTTTTATGTCACTGTTCAATGAGGGCTAGTACTTCCGCGTCTCACTTCGAAAGGCTGTCATTCTGTGGGTGCTACCAGGACCTTTACGACCGTTTTTGCACACGTGTGGCCTAAATACTGCTCACGTGCTTGTAAAAAGGGTACACTTATAAACCTATTATCCTAGGCCAGTTTAAACAGTATATACACAATTCCAGCTATTATTATTAGTCAGTTTAGGCTAGTTTAATCTCATTTGATTTATTTAGCCTCCTGGTAACACACAACAGATGTGCTGGGAGTTGTCATATAGTAAAATGCAAGTTGCAGTAGTACTGTCCGTATATGCTGTAAAAACACGTCTCCATCTACAATCCTAGCTTAGTATAAGTGGTTCTTAGGTAGGGATTCTACTCGTATGTTGAAAAATGGAAGGATGGAATTGCACATGCACAGTAATTATGACCACCTACAAAAGCATACGCAGTAACAAAGACTAGGACAGTACACATACTCTCGTGGACGCAAGATTACTCTCTCCATATTTATTATTACTATTATAAACTCAAGTCTCCAGAGTGCCAACATTTGCACCCACAACTTACATCACGTGAATCCTGGATAAAAATTTAAGTGAAAATTTCGTTGACAAAATTACGTCCTACAAAATTATAGCTATACAGACTGGCAGGAATGTAGCCAAGGTATTTTAAATCTTCCATTAAATTGATAGCATTTTAACAGTTTTTCTGTTGTATGATTAAATGTTTGACCATTGTGTTATTATAATAAATTTTTTTCTATTTTTATCTTAATTTTTATGTTAACAAGTTTATTTATAACTCATAGTAAATTTTACATTCTTTCTTTTATTTTAACTTTATAGTAAGTAGTATGTTAAAAATATACTACAGTATGTGAAGTAATTAGATGTACATCGTCTTAACAGTGTCCCGTTAATGCTGCAGCAATGGTAAAAGCAAAAGTTATATTGGGAAGTTCTTCCTGCGTTATGTCAAGAATAAAAATGAATTGTATGGGAATGCTTCAATGGTGGTGGTAATGGAAGTGTCCAGAGAAATACCACAGGTCATGGGCAACGTCTTCCACATTTTTTACATGTTAAAAATTATTCTCAGGATCTTAAAGGGATCGAACTCGAAACTTCTAAGCAATAATCTGGCGCATAGCCCCAAGGTCACTGCAACATTCCTTCATATGAAAATATTAGAAAATAAGAATGGGAAAAGAGCTCTATAAACAGTTTTTACATCGCCAATTAAAAAATGAATACACGTTAATTTTTTATTAAAATTGATAACTGAAATGGTTTATATTGACTGGTTATTTTAATAACATAAAACCCAACATATGATATTGCCCATGTTCATAATGTCCACATTTTCAGTTGCGGTGATAAAATCCTGTTAAGGGCAAGTCTCCATTTACACAGACAATTTTTTGGTTTTATTGTCTTAAAATTTGATTAAGGTAATAAATTACACTTCGTTATTAAAGTGACGTTACATTCGATGAGTTGTATCACATGTTTTCCCAGCATGATATCTGGCAGTTACAAAAAAGGGAAAATGTATTCTTAATTTTACTATGAAATAAGGGATAATTTTAAGATAAAGTTTGAGATATTGAAAGTATTGCATTTGAAGGTACACGATTAGATAGCTGTACTGTTATTTTCAATAGTTTTCATCGTAAAACCAATAATCAGCCACAGGTTAATTAATATAATACGTCCGGTCTCTGCGGCTGCTTGCAGATAGTGGAGTGAGTGGTGTCTTGAAGAGATTAGGCACGTTGTAATATTTTGGCACTTAACCACATTTTTCTTACCACATCTCTTAATAACTTTTATTTTACATCACCTATTCAGAATTTGCTCATTAGCAAATTACTAAGAGAGCTGCTACTCCTATTTGAAAAGGAAATAAAATTATATTTTTTGCTTTGTCTTCGCAGACAACAAATATAGATGACGATCACGGTCCCTTAAAATTAAATAAAAAGCAACCTAAGATTATTCATTACAAATAATTTTTTTATTTTTTATTTTAATATATTCGGGAATTTCGCAGTAGAAGCTTAAGTAAGAATACATCATTTTTTCAATTACTGAATGAACTTTAAAATAAGAACGGTGGCAGCATGAAAGCGTCATCACGGTTTTTCCGGAGAGTTACGTGACGAAAACTGCATCACAGGTTTTCACAAACGGCCCCGTTTGTGTACGTACAACCTTTCTAAACAACAATGCCTGAGAAGAAGGCAACAGACAGCAAGACATGTGGACTCAGAAGACGACATGGCAATTAAAAAAAAACCTTTACAATTTGTAAGCAGATCAAGCTTCGAGTGCTCAACAGGAGTCAATCAGAAAAGGATTACACAGAGGTGGTGGGGCGCGAAGAGTGGACTGGGCTCTGAGGCAGAGGATTTCGCTAGTCGACGAGAGACGAGGTACTGGAGAAGCGAACAGACCAGAAGCCAACGCTGTCCTTCCTCATGAGCGGCGGATCCTAGCTGCGCAACAGGACAAGCTGCTTCATATGGACTCGGTTACTCATTTATTATTCTGTTCCTTACACCCTTTAAATTCTTCCAAGATTAGGGCCCACTTAATTAAGAAATATATGGACTGCTTCTTTTGGCAGAAACATATAAAACAGTATTTATATTATCATCTCCTTCCGTCCTAGAATTCCCAGTATAACAGCAGGAGAAAGCATAATGCTGTAGAGGGAGCCACGGTGGCTGAGCGGTTAGACTGCTCACCTCCCACCAAGGCGAACCGGGTTAAATCCCCAGCCGGGTCACTCCCGGATTTTCGCAAGTGGGAACCGTGTTGGACGATGCCGCATTTCGGCGGGTTTTCTCGGGGATATCCCGTTTCCCCCGGCCCCTCTTTATTCCTCCATCATCGGCTCTCAAGACCTCGATGTTAAGAGCCGGAAAAATCTTTCCACTCCAATCGGCCACGCGGGTGAAATCACTGCTAGGGGGCTGCCCGTGCGAAAGGCTCCAACAGGCGCGCCAATCACGCGGGGCCGCGGCCGCCCCGTCTTAAAGAGCCCTTAGCAAGACCGAGGGACAGAGGAGTGGCGGCACTCACGCTGGTCACGCCGTAGACGAAGGAGCGCCTCGCGAGCGGGCCGGGTCCGTCCACAGTCTTCCCGTCGTCCTCGGGTCCCCACGACGCGCTGTAGATGTCCACGTGGTCCGGGTTGAGCCCGAGTGCGCGCGCCTCCACCGCGTCGTTCACCGTCCCGTCCAGCATCCGCACGCCTGCAACAACGGACATGCATAATCCATCCACTATTACTTATCACTTTTCTGAAGCCCTGCTAAAGTTGTACTTCCAGGATATTCCTCCGCCTGGTGCGAACTAAGCTTAACTATGTCTGGAAAATTACACCAAAGGCCAACGCATCGAATTCGTGAGCACTCAGTTCTAATTATATTTTGCATGAGAACTATTTCTTACTAGGCGTACTCCAAACACATATTTTCTAACTGTTTTTATAAATAATATTCATAAATTAAGCATTAGAGTTCATAGATAAAATATAAATAACATTGCGATATAATAAAAAAAATGTTTACCTTTATGAACACAAGTACAAAAGAAATTTAGGAAATAACTAAACACGTCATACACTTCAAAGGTTTGATTAAAAAATGTGAAGAAACCGCGAATAGGCTATACAAACACTATGAAAAAAACACACTCGTTAGACAAATGCGGTTGACAAAAATTTTAGCGAATTTTAAAATAAGGGAACCCGCACTTGTTCGACTCGGATCGGCTCGGGGCGGCCGCGGTGGTGTAGTGGTCAGACTACTCGCCTCNAGGGATTCTACTCGTATGTTGAAAAATGGAAGGATGGAATTGCACATGCACAGTAATTATGACCACCTACAAAAGCATACGCAGTAACAAAGACTAGGACAGTACACATACTCTCGTGGACGCAAGATTACTCTCTCCATATTTATTATTACTATTATAAACTCAAGTCTCCAGAGTGCCAACATTTGCACCCACAACTTACATCACGTGAATCCTGGATAAAAATTTAAGTGAAAATTTCGTTGACAAAATTACGTCCTACAAAATTATAGCTATACAGACTGGCAGGAATGTAGCCAAGGTATTTTAAATCTTCCATTAAATTGATAGCATTTTAACAGTTTTTCTGTTGTATGATTAAATGTTTGACCATTGTGTTATTATAATAAATTTTTTTCTATTTTTATCTTAATTTTTATGTTAACAAGTTTATTTATAACTCATAGTAAATTTTACATTCTTTCTTTTATTTTAACTTTATAGTAAGTAGTATGTTAAAAATATACTACAGTATGTGAAGTAATTAGATGTACATCGTCTTAACAGTGTCCCGTTAATGCTGCAGCAATGGTAAAAGCAAAAGTTATATTGGGAAGTTCTTCCTGCGTTATGTCAAGAATAAAAATGAATTGTATGGGAATGCTTCAATGGTGGTGGTAATGGAAGTGTCCAGAGAAATACCACAGGTCATGGGCAACGTCTTCCACATTTTTTACATGTTAAAAATTATTCTCAGGATCTTAAAGGGATCGAACTCGAAACTTCTAAGCAATAATCTGGCGCATAGCCCCAAGGTCACTGCAACATTCCTTCATATGAAAATATTAGAAAATAAGAATGGGAAAAGAGCTCTATAAACAGTTTTTACATCGCCAATTAAAAAATGAATACACGTTAATTTTTTATTAAAATTGATAACTGAAATGGTTTATATTGACTGGTTATTTTAATAACATAAAACCCAACATATGATATTGCCCATGTTCATAATGTCCACATTTTCAGTTGCGGTGATAAAATCCTGTTAAGGGCAAGTCTCCATTTACACAGACAATTTTTTGGTTTTATTGTCTTAAAATTTGATTAAGGTAATAAATTACACTTCGTTATTAAAGTGACGTTACATTCGATGAGTTGTATCACATGTTTTCCCAGCATGATATCTGGCAGTTACAAAAAAGGGAAAATGTATTCTTAATTTTACTATGAAATAAGGGATAATTTTAAGATAAAGTTTGAGATATTGAAAGTATTGCATTTGAAGGTACACGATTAGATAGCTGTACTGTTATTTTCAATAGTTTTCATCGTAAAACCAATAATCAGCCACAGGTTAATTAATATAATACGTCCGGTCTCTGCGGCTGCTTGCAGATAGTGGAGTGAGTGGTGTCTTGAAGAGATTAGGCACGTTGTAATATTTTGGCACTTAACCACATTTTTCTTACCACATCTCTTAATAACTTTTATTTTACATCACCTATTCAGAATTTGCTCATTAGCAAATTACTAAGAGAGCTGCTACTCCTATTTGAAAAGGAAATAAAATTATATTTTTTGCTTTGTCTTCGCAGACAACAAATATAGATGACGATCACGGTCCCTTAAAATTAAATAAAAAGCAACCTAAGATTATTCATTACAAATAATTTTTTTATTTTTTATTTTAATATATTCGGGAATTTCGCAGTAGAAGCTTAAGTAAGAATACATCATTTTTTCAATTACTGAATGAACTTTAAAATAAGAACGGTGGCAGCATGAAAGCGTCATCACGGTTTTTCCGGAGAGTTACGTGACGAAAACTGCATCACAGGTTTTCACAAACGGCCCCGTTTGTGTACGTACAACCTTTCTAAACAACAATGCCTGAGAAGAAGGCAACAGACAGCAAGACATGTGGACTCAGAAGACGACATGGCAATTAAAAAAAAACCTTTACAATTTGTAAGCAGATCAAGCTTCGAGTGCTCAACAGGAGTCAATCAGAAAAGGATTACACAGAGGTGGTGGGGCGCGAAGAGTGGACTGGGCTCTGAGGCAGAGGATTTCGCTAGTCGACGAGAGACGAGGTACTGGAGAAGCGAACAGACCAGAAGCCAACGCTGTCCTTCCTCATGAGCGGCGGATCCTAGCTGCGCAACAGGACAAGCTGCTTCATATGGACTCGGTTACTCATTTATTATTCTGTTCCTTACACCCTTTAAATTCTTCCAAGATTAGGGCCCACTTAATTAAGAAATATATGGACTGCTTCTTTTGGCAGAAACATATAAAACAGTATTTATATTATCATCTCCTTCCGTCCTAGAATTCCCAGTATAACAGCAGGAGAAAGCATAATGCTGTAGAGGGAGCCACGGTGGCTGAGCGGTTAGACTGCTCACCTCCCACCAAGGCGAACCGGGTTAAATCCCCAGCCGGGTCACTCCCGGATTTTCGCAAGTGGGAACCGTGTTGGACGATGCCGCATTTCGGCGGGTTTTCTCGGGGATATCCCGTTTCCCCCGGCCCCTCTTTATTCCTCCATCATCGGCTCTCAAGACCTCGATGTTAAGAGCCGGAAAAATCTTTCCACTCCAATCGGCCACGCGGGTGAAATCACTGCTAGGGGGCTGCCCGTGCGAAAGGCTCCAACAGGCGCGCCAATCACGCGGGGCCGCGGCCGCCCCGTCTTAAAGAGCCCTTAGCAAGACCGAGGGACAGAGGAGTGGCGGCACTCACGCTGGTCACGCCGTAGACGAAGGAGCGCCTCGCGAGCGGGCCGGGTCCGTCCACAGTCTTCCCGTCGTCCTCGGGTCCCCACGACGCGCTGTAGATGTCCACGTGGTCCGGGTTGAGCCCGAGTGCGCGCGCCTCCACCGCGTCGTTCACCGTCCCGTCCAGCATCCGCACGCCTGCAACAACGGACACGCATAATCCATCCACTATTACTTATCACTTTTCTGAAGCCCTGCTAAAGTTCTACTTCCAGGATATTCCTCCGCCTCGTGCGAACTAAGCTTAACTATGTCTGGAAAATTACACCAAAGGCCAACGCACCGAATTCGTGAGCACTCAGTTCTAATGATATTTTGCATGAGAGCTATTTCTTACTAGACGTTACCAACACATATTTTCTCACTGTTTTCATAAATAATATTCATAAATTAAGCATTGGAATTCATAGATAAAACATAAATAACATTGTAATCTAACAAAAAAAATTTTGCTTTTATGAACACAAGTACAAAACAAGAACAAAACTGTTGTGATACATGCCATATTTAGGAAATAACTAACCACGCCATACATGAGGAGGTTATTTCAAAGGTTTGATTCAAAAATGAGAAGAAATCGCGAATAGACCACACCAACACTATGAAAAAAACACACTCATTTGACAGATGCGGTTGACAAACATTTGAGGGGATTTTAAAAAAAAGGAACCCGCACTTGTTNTCCTTCGAATCGGCTCGAGACCAGTCGGTTTGAAACGGACTTTTCTGCAAAATTAAAAAAAAAGTTTTAATGCTGCAGCTTATGCACAACGAGTTGGTTCGGCCCGTTTCAGACTTATGCCGTCAGCTCCTACCGGAACTGACAGGCGTTGCTGCTATGAGCAGAAATTTCCGAAGATCCAGTTGGTATGGATGGTAATAATACAACCACGTAGTTTTGACATACGGTGGTGTGCGTGGCAAGCAAGAAACGGATTACAAGTAGACTGAATGAATAAAGCGTGTGTGTGTAGTAACTGGTTCAATAATAGCAAAGGAGAGGGTTCACAGAAGTGGTTCGATGTGGCGCCCAGCAACTTCGAGGCACAAACTGCAACAACGAAGCGTGTCCGCCTGCACATATTAAACATTCTCAGCTGCAGCGTGCACAGAACCACATTTTGCTACGACACGTGCGAACAAATATTCACTGATCACACAAAAGTTTCGTGCCCCCAGGCATTTCACATTTCCCTGTAAAAAAAAAAAAGTCTAGCAAATTAACTGTATGGCCGGCCAATGAAATGGTTCACCTATGCCAACTCCACCAGCCTGGAAATGTGGCATTGAGACTGTCTCCCGTAATCTTCGATCTAGCTGTACAAATGCCACATGGCAGGTATGGTTATCGCAGCCGGTACAACACCTCCACTGCCCGTGAGCTGCTGTGGGCTTCGCCGCNTGGCAGGTATGGTTATCGCAGCCGGTACAACACCTCCACTGCCCGTGAGCTGCTGTGGGCTTCGCCGCACACAACTTGCATTTCGGCCAGATATTACTCGCGTAAAGCCGGTATTGCTTTTTTTCCCCACAACCAGCAGCAGGCACATGCCAATTTGCCATCAGCCAAGGCCACCTCCACGCACGCGTCGATCACAGCTTGAGTGACGCTTGTTGCCCACCTTCCGCTGTAACATCACTCACATATCTGGGGGAGAAGGGAAGATTTGCAACTCCGGGTTACTCATATCTTTATCTTCCTTTTGTGGGCCCCCTTCTTAGTCACGAGGGCACTTCGATCGTAGTATCTTCTTCGTCGGAAGAAGTGCTCGATTTTATACACCAGTTTACTTGTGTCGTGAGCTTTCAACTGACAGACGTGTAGGAAGAAGGAAAGAAAGAGGACGATTTTTCTCTTTCTGTTAAGTATGGCTAATGTAATTGCACTGTATGTTTAAAATGCACTTTTTTTTAGAATTATTTCTTTTATTTTGTTTTATACCGTATGTAAAAATGTCCTTTTCTTAAATTCTCATTTTTATCTTGTTAATACTGTATGTCAAAGGCTGTTCACGATAAAGTGAGCACTTTTGAAATCAACCCTTGAAAAATGTCATTGTCCCTAACTGCGTGTATTTTTAACGGGCGTGCGTAGTGGCATTCGCCCAGTAAATTTGGCAACGATGGAGGGGAAGTAGTGCCATGGTTCAACGTTGAATTCAAAGTGTTCTGTAAATATTTGTCAATACTGTAATTATTTAATTTTATTTCAGAATTTTAAATCGCATATTAGTTTATCGATTAGAACATTTATAAAATATTTACTTTTATAATAATTGTACAATTTTCCTAAACTGGCGCATGAGTAAAGTGATCAGGTGCATGGCAATGTTAATTCTACATATGGCGAAAGGATGCACAACGTGCTTACAAGCAGATCTTAAGCAGGGCTTTCAAAAGTGCTCATTTTACCGTGAACATCCTTTACTTGTGTATAAGTTATACTGTATGATATTGCGTATGCATTACAAACCGCCAACATGTTATTGTGGATCATTTCCTTGAATAAACAGTTTTGTTCGTTGGGAAACTGCATTAAATCAATAAATGAATAAAAAGTAACAAATGAGGTCCGATTAAGTGTGCGTGAGTTGTCCGGTTCCGTTCCGAGCCGACGGGTCTCGAGTTGAACCGATCCGAACATGTGCGCGCCCTACTTAAGGTGCCCGCCTACCTAGATCTTTTTTCTGCGTTTGAGGCAGAGACGCGTGGCTGTGATAAGCCTGACCCTGCAACGCGTATCAAGTACGCCCATCGCCGCTAAGCGCAAGGCTCTGAACTGGCGTGCAGTGTTCGCGTCATGCCGCGTGTGACTACACTTTCTTTTATTGGTGGAAAGTCAGTAGCAAGGTTATATACGATGCACTTGGGTATTTTTTGTGTGAACCCAGCGCGTGTATTCCGAGAGGCGAGGTTTTCGAAAAGCAGTTTTTAGTTATGTTGGAGTGCTCCGAAATGGTGTTTATAATGTGCATGACGTCCTGAACGTCCTCAGCTGCTCTCATCAGAAATTTGTGTGCTTTTCGTAGATCAGAACTATGGGCGAACGTTCAAAGGTTTCTTGGAAAATATTATATTTTAAGCACTCTACAAGGCAGATTAATATGCAGTTAGGCGGGATATTTAAGGTTGCTGTTTACCAAATATGTCATTATTTTATATTTGTACGAAATGCTGAACTTGTAAACATAATTTACAAGTATTATTTCATCGCTTAAAATATTTAGACGCCATAC
>NQII01006533.1:1417-69648 GCA_002778355.1 Clitarchus hookeri
AGGATTGCAAACATACCGGCTGCAGCCGATCCGAATTAGCAACATTATTTCGCCAGGTATTTGCTCGCCAAACGAATTCTTGGTCACGGAACGCCGATGAAAGCAAATTTAGGCTTTCGGCTTCCGCTCTCCTCCCCTCTTTCACTCCCTTTTTTTTTCCTGCGGTTTTAGTAATCACCATTTTGGAGCCACGTACGCCTCTCTTCATCCCGTTTAACGCCGCTCTATTGTATTTTGCCAAAAACTGCAACGTAAACAGTACTCATCGCTACACCCACCCACCTGCCACCCTTTTATTCAAATCTTCTAAAAGCGTTGCTCCGCGAGAATGTTAGGTTTCTTTGTCCCCAAACCCCTCCACTCCGTTCACCCACGCTTCCTTTATTTTTATGTCACCCTGTGTAACGAGCGGTTAAGTGGTTGAAGTTTAATTAAAGCCTCCCTTGTGTTTATTCTATCGATGGTGGCGCTCGATGTAAGCTCGAAACAACAAACGGTCGTGAAATAAGTAAGGGGGAACGACCTCTGCAAACCGTCGCCTCGTGGTAAAAGCAGCGCGACGCACGTTTTCCGTAAAGAGAGCGTTTCATCGCTTTCCACGAAACTGATCAAGAAAGTCCACTTCGGCTGGGTATTCTGGGAAAACTTTTCAAAATACAGTGTTCCCGGATCGTCTCACCAATCAGATATTTTAGTTAGGGACATATCAGGTACCCCGGGAACTAGGGAAATCTCATCCTAGTTCGCTGAAATAAATTTAGTCTTGAGTTCGGATATTTTTTAAATTATAACTCTTTCGGTATGCGACTAAAAACACATTCTGTTTAAATATACTAGAATAAGACACGAGAAACTTAGACGCCACAGTTACTCTGTACTCTAATGTTTATCTTGTACAACGAACACTTTACACTTGCTTGTTTTGAAACGAAACCAAAATTTAAAATAAAGCTGTACTAGCGTCGGCGTGTAGGAGAGTAAAATTTAAGTTGCCTGACTTCAAGTTCTTCCTTAGATTAAGCGTTTTATGTCCAAGTAATTACTTATGATCATGTTTTTACAGCTCAGAGATGATTTCAAGAAAACATCCGTGCGTGGGAAAAATTTAAAAAAATGGACCTCTTAAACATACTGTAGAGAATTCCGCACCAAATATTAAGGCGACAATTAAGGACAGCATCGTGTGGAACTCGGTGAAAATAAAATTTGGGGCTCTACGGTGATGGTAGCTAATAACGAAAATACGTGGAATTCAACATGTACGCTCTAGGGCAGTATTTTTACACAAAATAATCTTGAGTGAAATTGCATTTTTATAATTTGTAAGGACATCAGTAGTTAGAAATAGTTCCTTCTGGCTCACCTGGCGACCTGACGAGAAGAAGGGGAAAAACTGGCGGCCATCTTGGATGAAGTCACACGGCCATCCCCCCCCCCTTTTACCCCTCGGAATTTCCCTAGTTACCTCAAAAACGACAAAAAACGCCAGAATTTGCTTCAAAATTTCCCGTATTTCCCTCCAAAACAGCAAAATTTGTCACAAAAAATATTTTTTGCACGATGCGGCTGACTTTTTCACAATTTTCGTCGATGTCCCCACAATGTGGCTAAGTGACTCCTTTTTGAGGAGTGAGGAGTGGAGAGGTTACCCTGACATTCACGCACGGTCATTCCATGACAGTACCACCCATTTTGGCTGAAGAATGTTCGAGTTTATGGCCCCATCATGCAAATTCTGTCATCATGCTCTGTCATTTCACCTTGGTTTTCTCATATTACTTCTGGTCTCCTTTCACCTAGCATCATGGAGCGGACAAGTATCATGCTATGTCATTCCACCTGGGTTTTCTCATATTCCATCTGGTCTCCATTCACCTGGCATATTGGCGGGGACAATCCTCATGCTCTATCATTACAAGTTGGTTTTCTCATATTCCTTCTGGTATCCTTCCACCTTGCATCCTGGACGGGACAAGTCTGATGCTCTGTGATCCCACCTGTGCGACATGGAGCGAAACCTGCCCACGCACGCTAGCCTACAATCGCACCACACGAACACGTCAAGTATGTCCTAAGCCCACTTATAAGCATAGTTGGCTGTACTTTCCGAACCATTTAAGATATAGTCACCAAATTTATAACATAGGTATCACCTCCGATGACGAAGAGGACCACAGGGTCAAATATGCCCTAAGCGCACTAAAAAGCATAGTTGGCTGTAATTTGCGAACCATTGAAGAAGCAATCACCAAATTCATAACATAGCCATCACCCCCGACAGCGAAAAAGGCCGCAGTGTAGAGTATGCCCGAAGCCTACTTATAGGCATAGTTGGCTGTAATTACCGTTCCATTTAAGATACAACCACCAAATTCATAACATAGGCATCGCCCCCGACGATTAACAGGGCTGCAGGGTGAAGCACACCCTAAACCCACTTATAATCATAGTTGGTCACCATTTCCCATCCACCGAATCTATAGGCATAAAATTCAAACTATAAACATCTCCTCTGATAAAGAACAGGGTGGTAGGCTCAAGTAAATTTTAAGGTGTCATATAAGCATAATCGACAGCCATTTACCTTCCACCGAAGCTGTAGCCATCAAATTCATGACATAGACATCGCTGACGACACTGAACCGATGGTAGTGTTAAGTCCTCATATAAGAATAATCGGCTACCATTACCCACCCACCAGGGATATAGTCACCAAATTCTTAACATAAGCATCACTTCCGACGATGAAAAGGACTGCAGGGTCAAGTACACCTTAGGCCTTCGTATAAGCATAGATGGATGCCATTTCTCACCCACAGAAGCTATAGTCACTAAATTCATATCAAAGACCACATCTCCGATGACAAACAGGATGGTAGGGCAAGTATACCTTAAGCCCTCATAAGCATAGTTGCCCGACATTTCCCACCCACCGAAGCTACTACCACCAAATTCATATCACATTCGTCACTTCCGACTGTAATCAAGGAGATTAGGGCAAGTAGGCCTTAAGCCCTATTACAAGCATAGTTGGTCAGCATTTCCAAAACTTTGAAGCTCGGGAACATGTAACAACCGTCCACGCATGTAAAACAAATACATGTACACATACAGGTGCATCGCAAAGTTACCATTGCATGTAGGAGTGTAGGGTCTGAAATAGCACACACATATGCATCGGCCTGCACGCACTCGTTTACCACCCATCGCCGTCCTTGTCATCGGTTACTGCAGATGTCTACCAACTCGGATTCCTTTCAGAGACAGCTTCGCCTACCAACATCCAGGCTGTATATATAAAATGTGAAAATACAAACATGAATACACGTCGGCATGGGTAACTTACAACAAACAACTATGTGCAAAAAGCAAGATATATACAAATGTGCTGTGTGCATTTTGTACATTGTCGTGAGTAACGGTAAAATACATATATGGTAATTTAAATTAACACCATCAGTCCATCACACGGGCTGGCAGCCCGATTCATCGCTAGCATTGATAACCCTTAACAACCAGTCATATAATGAGAAATAAAGGAGAATACAATTACTCCGATAACAAGGCATACGTACATGTAAATATAAAAAAACTCCGTCAGCCTAACACAAGGGTTGGGGAAACCGCGTGTAAAAGATATGAAAGCTTTCTGTACATAAAAAACCTAGCCAAATAAGAAGAAGAAGCAATAACAGACTGGCATATACGCAATTACATAACGAGCATGGTGTCGTAATGAGTCACAATATGTATAAAAAAAATGTGCAAATGGAGCTACAGACCATAAAAGTGATATCAGTATTGCTATCATGTCAACAGGAGAAAAAAGTATTGATCGTAAGGGCTATCCCCAAAAATGAGTATAATGTGTCAAGTACGATACACATGCTACTGGTAAAGACTGTGTTCCTTTGCTTGACACAAAATAACATACATTTTAACCATTAGTTGCGCACAATAGGCATCACTGCTATGCGCCGATGCAAAAAGACATTAAAAATAATAATTATAAAAGAAAATAGTTATAAGCAATTAACAACCAGCATATATTGCGCGTGCATCGAGCCCTGTTCGTTATGTCTAACGACAAAATTACCATTGTGAATTGCAGTAACGATAAGAGGACAACACTGCTTCATACTGATGCAAACAGATATAAAAATAATATGTGAAGTTGAAATAATTATAAGCACTTACAACCAGCGCAATCACATGTTACACGAGCGTCGTGTGATGTACGACATGTTGTGCGATGCTAGACAAGACCAGGCCGTCCTGGTCAGTACATTAGAATAGCAAACGACTTCCTTACGAACCGACTGAAACAAAATAATCTCATTCAGAGTACGGCGAACACTCACAACACTAGCAGCAGAACACGTCCGACCCGACCGACGTTGATAGATCAACTAACATCTTGGGATTCTATAAGGCATCCCAGATGGTCGGCCGGCGATGCGAGCACTGTGCAGGTCTCGGCAAGTCGAAGGGAGGACGCATAACACTAGCCAAGAGAGACACATCAGGCTCCAGGGTGGCAGACCAGCCGGGTCACACTCTTACAAGAGGAATTAAGTTATAATTTACAAGGTAACAATTTATCCCGTTTCAAATACTAATTAAAAAAAGTCCCTATATGAATACATAGCATTATTAGTGCTAGAACTGAATGTACATATGTAACAAAATACATTAAAACCATTAGTCGCGCAAGAGAGACGACACTGCTATGTGCTGTGTATAGGAAGTAACTCATGTACCCTGACGGTGCTGGAGACAGTGCATCATCCTTAAAAATGAGTTATCGCAGGTTCAAACCCCATAGAGTGTCCAATAATTTCTCAGGTAAAAATACAACATGATACGCAATTAAAAAACNTATCGCAGGTTCAAACCCCATAGAGTGTCCAATAATTTCTCAGGTAAAAATACAACATGATACGCAATTAAAAAACTTCTGTGTGTGTGATATATCTACATATTTAAGTATCGAGCTCATCATGCAAAAATCGCAATGAACTATATCTCCAACAAAATACTTTCGTACATGACCGTACTCAGTGTATTTTCATCTCAAATACTTGCAGNGCAATGAACTATATCTCCAACAAAATACTTTCGTACATGACCGTACTCAGTGTATTTTCATCTCAAATACTTGCAACCTGACATATATTTATAAGTAGGTAACAAGCAGGTCACAGTGTGACAACCCGAGGCGGATAACACGAACTATCGTGTAGTGATAATCGTATAAAAGCATGCATTTGGTAAAACATTGTTCCCAGTTCGTCGTCGATCATGGCGGAAAGCAGATCGTTACGCCTACATTCATCTACCAAGATCGCGTACCCTGTGATTATATAAAGACGGAACCATTTGTTAAAGACTTACCATCTAACACTGACTACATTACCAACAGAAAGGACTCTGGATATTCATTATTTACATCACATCAACATGAAAGTAGTCATTGCATGTTCGCCTGCAGTGATAGTCTGAATATACATAGCTAGAAGTGCAAAGACAATGTTTGTGTTTCTTCGGGAATAAATGGAATTATTGTGGCAAGACATTCACTTGCAGCCCCAGACATTTATAAACACATAGCATTAGGTACATTTCTTAGTCGATAGAAATTTTAAAAATAATACAATTTTTTTTTAATTTTTGTATTTATTTATATTTTTAACCAAATAATACACATACATATGTCATTCACTAAATCCTTTAGTTCTGAGTTCTTCAGAAATCGAATTTATCTCTTCTCTGACAGAAAGATATTCATTTATCTGCAATGGAACCAATAGCCGTTGTCTATCAACCAAGCCACTAGGGCCTTCAAAAATAAGTACCTAGACTTCACGTCACTCTTCGCAGAAGATTCACGATACATGTTTGCATCTATGTTTTTCTGTGATTAGTATGATGTTAGATACCTCTGAGCCAGAGTACCAGGTTCGAATCTGCGTTTCTTTTGTCCCAACTTCAAGTATCTCTTATCTTCAGCAATATTTTTACGCGTTTACTTTCCAGATGGCGGCATTTCATCATCATCGTCAGTAGAATATGCATATTTCTCATCATCACCAGCAGACGTGGGGGTAGCATTTTCATTCACGATGTCCTGGATAGTTGTAAATTCTTCGTTTTTTACCTTATATGTTAGCGGTGCGTGTTTGTTGTTCACAAATTCTGACGATCTGTATGGATCGCACCCTTAATAGTAAATGACTGCCACATTCGTATTTCCTTCTTCACACACTGTTTTGGATCATGATGCATGCCTGGGTAATGTTATGGGCGCTCGAGTCATCTTTAGTTTACACGACGAATGAGCAGGATGGCTAGCCATAGCATTGTCTTGCGACAGTAAGTTCAATGCATGCTGTCTTGTGCCAAGCAAAAATGCGTTACTTTTACATGTACCAGTGTGTATCTTTAGATTGTCACATCTACGAAATGCTGCACCACACATATCACATGTTAGTATTCTGTAGGTCGGTTTCTTTGCACATTCCCCCCTTTCATGCCTACGTGCATTGCAACTTTTCTTAAAGGCCTTGCCACAGTAACTGCATTGTTTTCCACATAATTGTTGAACACTAAGTGAAGTTTTGCATGAAGTCGTACAGGATATACTCTATTGCAGACCCTCGGTGGTTTTGAACATCTTCAAGAATATGTGAACTCAAACACTTGTATTGCTATGTAGTGCTGACTCCTCACCGTTGACTCCTCACTTCTATTTTCACTCAGCACCGGTGCCGTACATGTCAGTTAACATCTGTGTGAATTTCTGCGGTTGTAGTAATGTATACTTCCATTCTGCTGGTCGAATACGAATCTATGTTGCAATTCTCTCTGTAGTGGGGTAGAGGGAAATCAGTATGCACCAATTTGTTAATTGGTCTAAGTGTATTTGTTCTCAACTCTAGCTGATCTACCGTATATAGTGTCCAACCGGAACCCTTTCCCATGTATTCTTCTTCCTCGTGGCAAATTTTCTGTATACTAGCTTCAACACCGTCTTCGATTCCGTATGAGTTAATACAGACGCACATTCAGAGTCTTGAATGCTCTCTCACTATATATTAATTTTCATATGGTTCTGGTTTGGTATATTTGCATACCAACCATATATTATATTTAACAGCGCCTTCTTTTTCAATATCATATGTAAGTTGATCAACAATTTTTTGCTTCATTAGTTTAAGATATGTACATATATGTTGCATCATGCCTGGCGAATTAGGTGCAACATGCGTCTTCATTAGACCACGGGAAGCAGATTCTTTCAGTATGAATCTATTCTCATTTGGTGGTCTTGCAACACATACGTCNTCTATTCTCATTTGGTGGTCTTGCAACACATACGTCTCCTGTTGGAGATGTATTTTGTGTCCCACTTCGTCTGGAGCGTTTGTTACTTGATAACATGTGAAATTACGACAACAATTATAACAGCAGCGAGTTATAAGAGCACCTCTCATCGTCTTCAAACATTTTCCAGATTTCTCATGTTGACGGGCACTCCAACTTTTACTAAGGGTCTTGCTGCAGCAGCAACATGAATACCTTGATGCCCGTGGAGAATTGTTTGCAATGTTCACGCCCAGTTCTGATGTTGCGGATGGTGACAGTGCACCAGTATCCAATGCCGCAGGTGCCTGACCTTCACATGTTTTGGACGCAGACATTACACTACATTGCTTAGCTGGCACAGGAGAGAGTCCATCACACGTTGCAAGATGTCTTTTTAAGTTATCACGTCATCCAAACTGAGACTTGCACTATTCACGTGCAAGATTTATACAAATCTGCTGTATATTGTCGTGGGTAACGGTAAAATACATATATGGTTAATATAAACGAACACCATCAGTATGACACAAGGGCCACAAATTCGTTAATACTATATTTTTGTAAGTAGCGTATACCTAACCGTTTACCTTCTCGTATACTTGGCATTTCTAACAGCTCATCCTTCGCTGATTCTTTCCTGAATCTTAATTGATCAGAATCATATTTCATCTCGTGAGTATCAAAATAAATGTCCAGTAAAATGGGGTAGTCATTTACACTATCTTAACTTGACGCAGTTCATTTACACCAGTACCTTTCTAATTCATCGTATTTCGTCAAATATGCACTGAATCGAGAAAATAANTTGACGCAGTTCATTTACACCAGTACCTTTCTAATTCATCGTATTTCGTCAAATATGCACTGAATCGAGAAAATACAAATGAAAAACTATAAGCATTCATTTCAAGCGGTTGTTGTATAAGGTTTTTCAATTACGGCCATCAAAGAAGAGAAACGATAACTTCTATTAAAATTCTTCTCCTATTCATATCTTATAAGTAATTTGTTAAATAATTATATATATTTTTTTTTTATCGGGTGCGAAATAAATTATTTGTGCTGCAGACTGCGCGATTAAAATCAGACTAGAGTAACTCTTCAAATGTTAATGGATAAAATATGATATGGTCAAAAAAGTTTATTTCTGTCCGGCAGTTCAATTAAAAAAATTTTTGTGAATGTAATTTTATTTAATACTTAAATATAACTGAACTTGACTGTTTTGAAAAAAATATCAAATTCTCGTAGAGGGATTTAATGGGAGTGCAAAAGAACTTGGGTTGCCGCTCTCATGTTTTGAAAGCCCTATTTCCACCGACTTTCTTTTCTCTAGACTTTGCCAACGCCTCGCTGGACTTCTACCAAGAACCACTTGCAACCGGCTTTCCTCATTGATCGAGTGGTCGTTGCCAGAACCAAATCGTAACTTCCTTTCTGGAAGATGCTCCACCATTCCTTGCGCCGGAGCCTAATGTGTGCCCTACGTATCTAATTTCAAAAATTTTCAAGGGAAGTAATAGTGAAAAGAAGAAATTTAAATTTTTGCGTCAGATGTGTATATTATAACCACTCAGCAACATAAAGTCTCATTACCTATCCAATAAAATTGTTGTTCAAACTTTACAGTTAATTATTAACACGACGCTTGTTATTAAAGAAAAACTTCTTGCAGGGATGTGGATTTATCTACGTACACTGACGTAATATAAACACCAAGAGTACCAACAATAAAATAAAGGTTCCTTTTTATATCTGAATACAGGAATTTCCGAATCAAGTGTACTACTCTCTCTCTCTCTCTCTCTCTCTCTCTCTCTCTCTCTCTCTCTCTCTATCTATCTATCTCTCTCTCGTATAGCCGTAGTGTCTTACGCAGTTAACATTCAAGAGAGCACTATTAACACGCCTATATTAATGAGAAAGTAATTTTCGGCAGCATACGTCACATTTATTCGGTTGGTGATCGGTTTTATTCCGATCGACTGCGCCGGTGTGGTTTTTACCACGGGGTTCATCTTCGCTATTCCACGCATAATCCCATGCTTTTCTTTAGTCTCTTGTTCAATTTCTCAGGCGTAAAACTATTAGCCTGATGTTGCTCAACACTTTCAATAAATAAAATGAAATGTAATGATTATACACACAGCACTGGTGGGACAATCCTTTTTTTGCGTGATCTCAGTCACTACTTCCCACGAATAACAAATAATACAATTTAAATTAAATAAAATCTATAAAACAAAACATTTCAATGGCTTACACGCTATTGGTAGGCTAGGGACTGTAGCATAGGAATAACGTTGAAGTTACCAAGGTCAATGTGTCTGACGCGTTACTTCAAGGAAAATGATGTTGCAGGTTGGAACCCCGGGTAAATCGTCAAGATGTGCACCGTATTTAAATGTAAGTTTAGGTTTCTTTAACTTGCAATACGAGCCCCGGTTCGTTTTCCAGCACAAGTACTTGGGTAGTCGTACGCCCAATAAAAAACATTAAAATTATTCAAGAATGCAACGCACAAAGATTCCCCACGACACAGAACAGCAGTAATGCGTAGTCTTTGGCCACAAAAATAAAGCTTTTCGATGCAGCCTCACGCGGAAAAACATCCAACAAAATCCGTGACTTAAATTATGTAACGCTCACTTGTGTACTGCCAGCATTGCAAGTTTGGATGGAATACGTCTAAAGGTTATGTGGCATAACAACCTAACTTTTAAATAGGCGCCGTTTTGAAAATAATAATAGTTGAAGTCGGCTGTTTCTGCTATAGTGTACCGAGTTTGGCGAAATTCACGGTTCTAGGGGTCACGAAGGTGGAGTGGTCAGACTACTCGCCTCCCACCTAGGTAAATCGGGTTAAATTTTCAGTGGAATAAAACCCGGAATTACGCGCGTGGGAAATGTGGCGGACGTTGCCATTGGGCNTAGAGTAACTCTTCAAATGTTAATGGATAAAATATGATATGGTCAAAAAAGTTTATTTCTGTCCGGCAGTTCAATGAAAAAATTTTTTTGTGAATCTAATTTTTTTTAATACTTAAATATAACTGAACTTGACTGTTTTGAAAAAAATATCAAATTCTCGTAGAGGGATTTAATGGGAGTNTATAACTGAACTTGACTGTTTTGAAAAAAATATCAAATTCTCGTAGAGGGATTTAATGGGAGTGCAAAAGAACTTTGGTTGCCGCTCTCATGTTTTGAAAGCCCTATTTCCACCGACTTTCTTTTCTCTAGACTTTGCCAACGCCTCGCTGGACTTCTACCAAGAACCACTTGCAACCGGCTTTCCTCATTGATCGAGTGGTCGTTGCCAGAACCAAATCGTAACTTCTTTTCTGGAAGATGCTCCACCATTCCTTGCGCCGGAGCCTAATGTGTGCCCTACGTATCTAATTTAAAAAATTTTCAAGGGAAGTAATAGTGAAAAGAAGAAATTTAAATTTTTGCGTCAGATGTATATATTATAACCACTCAGCAACATAAAGTCTCATTACCTATCCAATAAAATTGTTCTTCAAACTTTACAGTTAATTATTAACACGACGCTTGTTATTAAAGAAAAACTTCTTGCAGGGATGTGGATTTATCTACGTACACTGACGTAATATAAACACCAAGAGTACCAACAATAAAATAAAGGTTCCTTTTTATGGCTGAATACAGGAATTTCCGAATCAAGTGTACTACTCTCTCTCTCTCTCTCTCTCTCTCTCTCTATCTATCTCTCTCTCTCTCGTATAGCCGTAGTGTCTTACGCAGTTAACATTCAAGAGAGCACTATTAACACGCCTATATTAATGAGAAAGTAATTTTCGGCAGCATACGTCACATTTATTCGGTTGGTGATCGGTTTTATTCCGATCGACTGCGCCGATGTGGTTTTTACCACGGGGTTCATCTTCGCTATTCCACGCATAATCCCATGCTTTTCTTTAGTCTCTTGTTCAATTTCTCAGGCGTAAAACTATTAGCCTGATGTTGCTCAACACTTTCAATAAATAAAATGTAATGTAATGATTATACACACAGCACTGGTGGGACAATCCTTTTTTGCGTGATCTCAGTCACTACTTCCCACGAATAACAAATAATACAATTTAAATTAAATAAAATCTATAAAACAAAACATTTCAATGGCTTACACGCTATTGGTAGGCTAGGGACTGTAGCATAGGAATAACGTTGAAGTTACCAAGGTCAATGTGTCTGACGCGTTACTTCAAGGAAAATGATGTTGCAGGTTGGAACCCCGGGTAAATCGTCAAGATGTGCACCGTATTTAAATGAAAGTTTAGGTTTCTTTAACTTGCAATACGAGCCCCGGTTCGTTTTCCAGCACAAGTACTTGGGTAGTCGTACGCCCAATAAAAAACATTAAAATAATTCAAGAATGCAACGCACAAAGATTCCCCACGACACAGAACAGCAGTAATGCGTAGTCTTTGGCCACAAAAATGAAGCTTTTCGATGCAGCCTCACGCGGAAAAACATCCAACAAAATCCGTGACTTAAATTATGTAACGCTCACTTGTGTACTGCCAGCATTGCAAGTTTGGATGGAATACGTCTAAAGGTTATGTGGCATAACAACCTAACTTTTAAATAGGCGCCGTTTAGAAAATAATAATAGTTGAAGTCGGCTGTTTCTGCTATAGTGTACCGAGTTTGGCGAAATTCACGGTTCTAGGGGTCACGAAGGTGGAGTGGTCAGACTACTCGCCTCCCACCTAGGCAAATCGGGTTAAATTTTCAGTGGAATAAAACCCGGAATTACGCGCGTGGGAAATGTGGCGGACGTTGCCATTGGGCCGTAAGTTTACTCAGGCTACTCCTGTTTCCTCCACCCTTTATGTTCCGTCGCTATAACTCGCTTCACCACGGAAGACCCTAGCTGCTCAACGTCGACCACACATCACTCATTCGATCAAACGCACCTGCTATTTCTCCGCTGCCAGACGAAGATGGCTCATCCCAGGTACCCATAGGCTGAAGACGATAATTGTTTAATCGGGCTGATTGCCATTGTCCTGTCCGGCAAACGTAGATCTAGTTCAGGCGTTTGTACAAAAATGTAATTCCAGAAGGTGGCAATAGTGCAGCAGTGTTCTGAATCGGTACTGCGTCGAGGAAAAGTTTTCGAAAGTTCAACTGCAGAGTCTGCAAAACCCACCCATGCTCATGTCCTGGCATTACATTCTGCATTCATCAGAGAGCCAAAGCAAGTTGCGGATATCTCCTCTTCAAGTCGGCGACACCACACATGAACATAGCTTTTTGCTGTTAACATTTTTTCCCCTATAGATTTTGAGGATATTTTATGGTTTCGTAACGTTATATCGTTGGTAACTTCATGAAAATATAAAATCATCTGAAAAATAGCCAAATTGCTACTCATTAGTGTAAATATGAGAATTTTACCTTAAAATATTTACTTATCGAAATTTCAAAAATCTGTTTTAACACAAAGTCACAGGAGAACCGTGCAAAATTGTTTTAACTTCTAGCTATTTTAACTTTTAATTTCTTCTCAAAACTTATAATTGAAATATTAGCGAACAGCAAAACAATTTCCAAAATAAAATTCGTCACGATATTCTAATAACGCGAAGAAATAATTTTAATTTCATATTTACATATTTATTTGGTTGCATTTTAAATTTTTACGAAAAAAAATGTACAAATTTAAAATTACTCTTAACCGTTGTATTCTTTTTGGAAAATTCATTTTCCTCCATCACTAGAGCCCCGAGTATTTCACGAACTCATTCTGTGGCAACAAAGACTTCTAACACATGTTCATTTCTCCTGCTACTGTGATTGGACAGCATTTTNATCACTCATTCGATCAAACGCACCTGCTATTTCTCCGCTGCCAGACGAAGATGGCTCATCCCAGGTACCCATAGGTTGAAGACGATAATTGTTTAATCGGGCTGATTGCCATTGTCCTGCCCGGCAAACGTAGATCTAGGTCAGGCGTTTGTACAAAAATGTAATTCCAGAAGGTGCCAATAGTGCAGTAGTGTTCTGAATCGGTACTGCGTCGAGGAAAAGTTTTCGAAAGTTCAACTGCAGAGTCTGCAAAACCCACCCATGCTCATGTCCTGGCATTACATTCTGCATTCATCAGAGAGCCAAAGCAAGTTGCGGATATCTCCTCTTCAAGTCGGCGACACCACACATGAACATAGCTTTTTGCTGTTAACATTTTTTCCCCTATAGATTTTGAGGATATTTTATGGTTTCGTAACGTTATATCGTTGGTAACTTCATGAAAATATAAAATCATCTGAAAAATAGCCAAATTGCTACTCATTAGTGTAAATATGAGAATTTTACCTTAAAATATTTACTTATAGAAATTTCAAAAATCTGTTTTAACACAAAGTCACAGGAGAACCGTGCAAAATTGTTTTAACTTCTAGCTATTTTAACTTTTAATTTCTTCTCAAAACTTATAATTGAAATATTGGCGAACAGCAAAACAATTTCCAAAATAAAATTCGTCACGATATTCTAATAACGCGAAGAAATAATTTTAATTTCATATTTACATATTAATTTGGTTGCATTTTAAATTTTTACGAAAAAAAATGTACAAATTTCAAATTACTCTTAACCGTTTTATTCTTTTTGGAAAATTCATTTTCCTCCATCACTAGAGCACGAACTCATTCTGTGGCAACAAAGACTTCTAACACATGTTCATTTCTCCTGCTACTGTGATTGGGCAGCATTTTNCACGAACTCATTCTGTGGCAACAAAGACTTCTAACACATGTTCATTTCTCCTGCTACTGTGATTGGGCAGCATTTTTTTTATACACGGCCAGTTTAACTATGAGCCAGTAATAAGCAGGAAACGGTAGTGTGAATGAGCTTTAAACAGCCTTGTACGAAGTCTTCGCTCGATAGTGTCTCCAGTGTATAGACGACTGTAAAGTCGATATCCATCATTATACTTTACAGCAGGCAATTATTTCATATCGAACGAGAAAGGGTTTAATATGCTACACATGTAGGCAATATTTTTTGCCTTTTGGATACCCTTAAATTTGAGGTATCCCTTCCATTGGATTTTTTTTTACAAATCTTCGTAATCAAACTTTATGACGGTACATTCAAAATAAAAGCTTGACATGGCATAGATAACGAAATAACTCAATTTTAAAGTTAATGCCGGTTCAGTTACATCCTTATTTTCCCATGCTAGACATAAATTATTGAACAACGGGTATTCTTTGATAACGGTTATAGATGAGAAAAGAGTAATGTGGGAAAATATAAGTTGTATTTCGAAATAACTTTTAAGGTGTTTCCCGTGCCTTGACAACCTTGTTATTTTGTATTGAATCTGGACAT
The DNA here is from genome assembly GCA_002778355.1 of Clitarchus hookeri. Classification (NCBI taxonomy): domain Eukaryota; kingdom Metazoa; phylum Arthropoda; class Insecta; order Phasmatodea; family Phasmatidae; genus Clitarchus; species Clitarchus hookeri. The sequence continues at coordinate 16,154 of NQII01006533.1, forward strand.
AAGTTATGGAGGAACATACGTAAGTCCAAGATGGCGGNGCCTTGACAACCTTGTTATTTTGTATTGAATCTGGACATAAGTTATGGAGGAACATACGTAAGTCCAAGATGGCGGGGGGAAACCCCCCTCCCCCCTCCGGTTATTTAAACGGAACTCTGCTAGTTGTCTCTTATAGTCTATTCGCGGTTTCTTCACGCTTTTAGAATCGAACATTTGAATAATCACGCCGTGTATTACGTGTTCGGTTGTCTCCTAAGTATCCCATGTGTCGCGAGCGTTTTATACCTGTGTTATCACACAAGTATCTTATCTTTAGTTAAACTGGTCTTTTACTTATATTTTATCTATAAATAATAACATTTTATTCATATTTAATACGAATAAAATCAGAGAGAAAATTGGCGTGTTGGTAATGCCAGTCTAGTAAAAAAATAGTTCTTATGGAAAATATTATTAAACGGAGTGGGCACGAATGCAGTGCGCTGTCCTTTTGGTGTAATTTTCTCGAATTGGTTAAGCATTGTTCACTTGAGGCGGAGAAATATCCTGGAAGTAGAACTTTAGCAAGTCTTCAGAAAAGCTGGAAGAAAAAATGAATGCTAATGAAAAGAAGCAGAGAATTAAAGATTGGTGTTTTAAATTTTTGAAGGTTTTCTACCCAGGTAATGTTTGTTAACACTTCACAAAATTGCACCGAAACAAATTTATTGAGTGGTGCGAAGTTATCCCAGCAGGTGCAAAGTAACCTTGGATTACATTGTTCAATGAAATTTGTTTCCTATGAGCATTAAAATTTCTTGTACCGTTTACATTTATTATGTATAATATACCGAATGTACCATTATTCGACTGAAAGTTTTCGACTCACAAACATTTTAAAAACTACGCTGACTATAAAATTCACTGTTAATAAAACTTTGTATCTCTCCAGGAGGACCACAGCACTTAGTTTGTTTTACAGTTATGAGTTAAAATTCATGTAACAACTATCGAGCCTGGGGCACGAAGCTGTTGGCGCGATGCAAAGTGGGCAGGAGACTAGAGTTTTCCCTTTGAGCGTAATTTATGAACGCTGTAATTAATTATAACTGCATTAACCTCTCTGAAAGAGAGTAACCGTTAAATTATGCATGCAGGTTCTGTCTGAGATTATCTCGACACTTTGTGAATAATAATTATGTTTTTGCATGCATAAAACGTTGCTTTTATTTTTTCCCGTTATTAAATAAAGATAGGAAATTAAATATCGTATCTCGTTACACTGCTTTCTACCGCATAACAACGGATGAGTCATTACAATTTACTTTTTTTAAATGAAATATAATTTCCTAATTGGTTTAAAAATCTCCCTGTGGACCAAACAAACAAAAATTGCGTAAATTGTATATGCTTTTTTTTATGTGGTAAATTTTCCACTTAATTTCTCTCTCTCTCTCTCTCTCTCTCTCTNGAGTCATTACAATTTACTTTTTTTAAATGAAATATAATTTCCTAATTGGTTTAAAAATCTCCCTGTGGACCAAACAAACAAAAATTGCGTAAATTGTATATGCTTTTTTTTATGTGGTAAATTTTCCACTTAATTTCTCTCTCTCTCTCTCTCTTGCTGAGGGTGTCGTCTGTCAGTTCCCATTTTACGCATAACGTGTGTGAGGCCTAAAAGCGCGGGCCAGGCATGCTGCTTTCCTTACATCACTACACATGTCTCTTCATAACCTCTAGCGCTTGGCTTTGGACTGGCTTGCAGTCTTTCCCTAGAATGCTTTCTTTTTATGGCATATTATTATTATTATTAAAGATCAAGTCGTGTTAACGTCTTGTACTAATTTTATATATCTTGTGACAAACCTTCATTCGTAAAACCATCTGTGAAAATGTCTTCTTAGTGTGTATTTCACTTCTAAGAAATGAAATACACACTAATACGGAAANTAACGTCTTGTACTAATTTTATATATCTTGTGACAAACCTTCATTCGTAAAACCATCTGTGAAAATGTCTTCTTAGAAAATTTCACTTCTAAGAAATGAAATACACACTAAGACGGACACAGAACAAGAAGTTACCAAATTAACTCATTAGCCTTCTGTCGCGTACATACGATTGCGAGTAAACATGATGACGTAAGTGGCTTACGTCATTAAGATTGAGATAAAAGTAACTTTTGTGTTAAAATAAAATGTTTGTATCATTTTCAAAATAGGTGTCTAATTCACCTGAAGCACATCAAATTACATGGTCTAGCAACACTTATTTGCTAAATTTGGTTGAAATCGGTTGATTGTTTCCCGAGATCTGACATAAAATTTATGCTTTCTTACAAAATGATGGACAAAAGCGTTCTGTGTAGACACATATGATCATTGTAATATAGGCTACTGCCAGCATACAAAGATTTGTTTAGCTTGGTTACATGAATTTGTAGAAATAGCATAGTAATCAAAAATATTTTACGGCCAAAATTTTGAAAACATGTCATATAATGTGGCATACCGTAGTATTTTTATTTGCCACGTTTGGTAGGAATCGGTTGATTGTTTCCTGGGAAAGGCCTATAATGCAAAAAAAAATAAAATTACTCTTCCATGTGATTCTGTCTTACAAAATTTTGGGGGAAAGAGGCTAGGTATTAGCTTATTTGATATTTGTAATTGACACTTTTAGCATACTAAGTTGGGTCGAAATTGGTTAAATGGTATGATGAATATACCAAATAACAGAAAATAAATATGGCCGCCATATTGAAGATGAGGGTCTGCCATTTAAAACACTTATAATTATGTGGCCTGCCATAAAGACTACTCTCGGTTTCTTCACACTTTTTCAATCAAACCTTTTAAAAATCACCACAATGCAAGACGTATTTTGTTGCTCCATAACTACTTAATTTATCACAAGCGTTTCATACTCGTGTTAACCTAAAACTACTTAATATTTTGTAAAATTAATCTTTTACTCATATTTAATTTATAAATTACAATTGTATACGTATATACAACAAATGTGAGAAAAACGGAGAGAAAATAGCTGTGTTTGTAATTCCTAGTAAGAAACAGTTCTTCTGGAAACATTATTACACTGAGTGCGCACGAATGCGGTGCGTTGGCCCTCTGGTGTAATTTTCTAAGCTTTATCTGCATGGGGCGGAGGAATATCCTGGAAATAGGACTTTAGGAATGCTTCAGAAAAGTTGGAAGTAACCGCGAATGTACTATTATATTAGTTACCTGCCAGCGTAGAAAGTTTGGTCGCAATAGGTCACATAGTTTCCTAGATATAGCTTACTAAAAAAAAATTTGTACGGTCGCCATTTTGACCATAAGTGTCTGACCTACTTAAAACACATCAGTTTACCTGAATTACGGTAGCTTTTCTTGCTTGCTAAATTTAGTACGAATAGGTTGATTGTTTCCCGAGATATGATAGAAAAACTTTATTTTTCACGTGGTACTATCTTAAAAATGGTGAACAAAAGGGGCTAAGCAAAAGCATATTTCATACCTGTAGTTGATACTTTCAGCATACCATGTTTGGCACATTGGTTTACAGTGCCATTACCTAAGTGGTAAGCTAACTACTTTTTGCAAGTCCTTCCTCCCTGTTGTTTCAATTTCTTGGAGCCGAGTTTCAGTATACTGAGACTTTATAGTGCTTTCAGAATTTTAGAAATTTCGCTGATACAGTTCTCTTTTTGTCGCAAAAAGAAAGCGATTTCGAGCATAATATTTTCGCACACTTTGGACAAACTCTGAAATTAATAGAAATTCTGAAATTGATTTTTTTTATAAACTTTGCTGTAGTAATGATATTTAATAAACCTAGTTGGACTGACCTTGAATGAACATAACGTTATGTCCACCAGAGTTAGCTTGGAGGTTTCTTTGGGGTAAAAGTTACAGTATGTCCAAATTATTTATTATATTGGTAATCGGGAATGCCGAATTTGGTTGATTTCGTCTTGTATTCTCAGAAAGTACTTTTTTTTTTTTTTTAATTTAGCATTTTACTTAGTTTTCATAATTAAATAGATTCAGCACATGCATAACCAGTCAATCACCCAAGGGGTGTGGAAGGGGAGGGAGAGAACTGAGAACACTATAGAATAATTGGTTAAAAGTAGCCTGCCACTATATTATGTGTGATATATTTTTGGTAGTAACTAAAAATAATTAAATTTATTTAAAATAAAAATTTTTTATTTCGATAAATTTAACATTGAAGTGCGTGAAAAAAATTATTTTCTTGTTAAAAAAAAATTATGTTCCATTAATTTTAATAATAATATTATGTAGCGGCAGTGTATAAAGATGTTGGCACTAGACCGAAATGCAATGCTGAGAGCGCTCACATTTTACGAGAGAGTGGGTGGTTAGGAAAGGAAAGGGGTGATGATAGGCACAAAAATGGGCTCTTATCAATGTTTGGTATTTAAACCCGTACCGCTCTTCCCTGCAATGAGAGGTACTTCGTCCATCTTACTGAACCATACCTAATTAATAATTTATTTTAAAAATAAATGAAACGTTTACAATTTGAGTGATGTTTGTATAGTCTACTTCATGTTATGTTTCCAATTTTTAACAAAGGGTAGGAAAGTAACACCCAGTAAACAAACCGCTGCGCGATCTTCCGCAAGCAGTGGTCTCCACCTGACTGACAAACCACGTCGATAAGGTGCTCAGACACAAACTAGGTATGTTGAAAAAATATCGATACATCAAAATGATAATATTGTATCAACGATATATCGATATATATCGTCGATATTTTCCAACGATATTTTATCAAAATCATTGTTATCTTTTTCTAGGTACCGGAAATAAATATTTTTGAAATGCTCTTATAGTAAGCTCTGTTTTGAATATAAAAATTTAATTAAGTAACTACTATGTTTACTTTGGCGACATGCACCAAAAACAGGCGCCACGTATTTATGCAATGCCTCGTGTCCTCAATATTTAATATTCGTCAAGTAATTAAATACATAAAATATCTGATTCCGATGTACCGAAAATATGTATTTTTCTTTCGATGTATCGTTTTGTAAAGCGATACTCTAATAAAAATCCAATATAAATAATATTTATATCAACGTCCCTAACATAAATTACGAGGAAATTATTATCACTGTAAATTTTTCATCAACATGAAAATATTGCTTGAAAATATCTTGCCCACCGCACAGAAATATTACATCATTCTCCTCATGGAAAATTATATTGCAGAATCATTTTGATATCTGGTTGTTATACGTTCGTGGTATTGCTATTTTATTTTTCTGTCAGTACACTGATATGTTCGTTTACAATATATACAAACATCCGTATCAAATTTCAACAATATAAACTAATAAAAATTTATTTAAATAAAAAGACTGAGCTTGTGTTTGCAACTTAAACAAATTAGTCATTGAAGCCACTACTGTGATTTTGTAGTGGGCGTGCACTCTAAAGCATGACACAAAACTATGGAGTATCGTTTAATGTATTGTAGGCGGCGAATTTTCTTTGACGTATTAAATGAGTCTGAAAGTGTGATTTCCATTATATAGTAACAATGTGGATGTTACTGTTATTTTGGAGGTTTGAGTGGCTTTTAAATATTGGGCGTTGCTGGTTTCGTCATGACATGTTACCACACACGGACATTCAAAAACCAAAACAGAATAATAACTTTAAGTAAAGATTGCCATGATGAGTATTATTGCGTGTTACTCAGGTGTTATTGCTAAATGTACCATTATTTTAGGCCTGTTAATTTTGAATTCTTTTTAAATGTGTCATACATATTACATAATTATAGAGCAAATACAACTTTGTTAAAAAAATTTAAAGAAGGAAATTTTAGAAATTCTTTTTCATGTTAGCCGAAGGAACATTCTAACAAAATAATTTTTGCCGAATTGACCCATCTAGTAAGATTTTTCCTTCACGTTGTTGTAAACACTACTAGCGTAAAGCAACGAAATGTACTTCTCAAGTGGTTTTTTTGTTTTAACCAATCTAAAATAAATTAAAACTTAACTATTACAGTTAACGTTCTGGTGGCTCTTTATTTTCAAAGGGAACGAATGACTATAAACCGACGTGAAATGTTTAAGACCATTAACTCGGGACCCATGTATAACCAATGACTAGAGGAGACCTGCAGAATTCACGAATTCATTTTGAGACGAGCTAGAATTCAAAACACGTGTGTTTATATAACTTCAGCCATTGGTCCACACTGTGTTTGAAACCTCCTGGAGAACGCTGGCCCAATCGTCGCCTTCCACTGTGACAGCAGACAACCAATCTGCAGTTTATATCAGCATATTTGTACGTAAGACTGTAGAGTATAGCCTGCAGGTCATTGAACTCGCGAATGTTTCAGGTCTGTACCAATGACTTATTGCGAACCTTGATTCCTACAAATTCCACTGCGTTATCAAAGTTTTTTTCATCCCGGTGGTGCTGCAATTCAAGCGCTGACCAATGCAATCTCCCAGGTTTTCTTAAGGTTCCGCTTGACAACTTTCCTTGCGGTTGGAAAGTTCGGCAAGTAGTTACGTCTGCAGGACGCGACGCGAAGTTAGAGATTCTCTCCCTTTGGTACTTAAGGGCGGGTGCCTCTTTACCCTCGTATGTTTAACCCCCCAAAAACCCCCTCGCACGCTCGCATTCTCTCCCGGCTTCCACGTTTCTTTTTTGTACTCTTTTATTATTTCTGCAGCACTGCTCGCCATATATCGCGCGCACGAAATACGCATGGCCTAGCGCTCTCATATCCCCGAGATGCCCCCCCGGTTCCGGATACTGTCGTCGTAGGAGGCTGCAGATAGAAGAGAGGGACAGAAGCCAAGGCCCCCCCCCCCTCTCGCAAGATGCTGCGCATATGACTTGACGCAGCTCTTTATACATAAAGATGATGGATGAACGCCGTCGTGATGAATTATGGGCAGTAATCTGCATAACGGTTTGCGGTGGTTTCGAGTTCGGGCCGTCTGTGACGAACGCGTGCCTGGCCAAGGGTTGGATTGCGGAAGGAAGAGTGTGCGAGTGTGGTTGGGGAGGAGGGGGTTGGCTCTGCGAGCGCGGGAACAGATTTATGGTCGTCGTGTCTCGGTAGGGAGGGAAACATTTCTGTTCCACGATAATTAAAAACTGCTGCAGGAGTTCGGACAGTGGGTAGGTGTGTCGCTCGGAAGGACGAAATATTGCCGAGGATAAACGGACGTATCAGGCGGGCACTGGTCGCCTCCTTCCTTTACTTACGGCGTAGGATCATTGGCACCGCCGAAATTGTTTTAGGGGGAGAGACACTCAGAGGTTAAAGTCCTCGACTCTTTTTTTTTTTTTTTTTTTTACATCTGTGTACCTATTGCTATATGTAAACAACAGAATAATATATTCACTTAGCGGTAGGTTTCGTGCAGGTAGTATCACGTGATAGTTGTTTGATTTAACTTTATCCACATGGTTGAAATTTGTTTTATTTTAATCCGTATGTTCCTTGTTTTTTCTTCCTGGAATATGGCCACAAGTAGGTAATCAAGTTTTCTCAACATAAAATTTATTTACTAAATATAATTACTTCTATAGGCTGTTAAGGGTAAAATGAACACTTTTAAAAACCCTGCTATAGGTTATTCACGGAAAGTGAGCTTTTTTGAAAGCTCTCTCATTTGGAACTAGAGCCAATAAATATTATTTATTTTAGCCTTGGACGTAAATCCAAGTGCGGTGGAATATACACACTGTGTTTATTACTTACATGGCAATATTAATACAAAAAAGGTGGGTAAAAGAAAAAAAATGGCTGAAAGGAAAAAGTCACTAGGGCCTCAAAAAAGTGTTCATTTTGCAGTAAACACCCTATACCTGTATGTATATTCCGTATTCTTCCGCCATATGTAAAATTAAGATTTGAATGGGCCTGATCACTTTATTCATCCGTCAATCTAGTGAAACTGTGAAATATTCAGAAAATAAGTATTTTACAATTGTGCTGATTCTTACACTTACTTGCATTAAAAACAGAAAGAAAAACAAATAATTTCACTATTTACCCAAGTTTGCATAACACTTATAATTTAACGTTAAGATATGTGTCGAGACAGCCTCTTTTGTCCACCATTTTGTAAGAAAGCGCTACTTTTATGTAATATATCGAGAAACATTTGAATCGAATCAGTGTAATTTTTCGAATGAAAGTGTATCCTAACAGAAAATATTTACAGGGGCTTCGTTTTAAAAATAAGCGAATCAGCAACTTAAAACACCTAAGTTTACATGGCCACCCGTAGTGCAAGTTGTGTGAAAAATTTTATTAAAATCGGTAGATTGTCCCCTGAGATATGGCATGAAATCTTCATATTTTTCACGTTATGATCATCATAAATGGAGGATAACAAATTATGCATTAAAACATTTAATGCTTGTATACTGTCAGTATACAAAGTCATTCTAATATCGATTACATAACATCGTAGATATAGCAAACAAAGCTAAAATACATTTATAGCCGCCATTCCGAAAATAAGAGTCTGGCACACTTAAAAAAAACATACAGTTAAAGGGCCTACCACAATATAACTCTTTCGCCAAATTAGGTAAGAATGGGTTGACTTTTTTCCGGGATATGACATAGAATCTTAATTTTTGTAGGGCGCTAACTAACAAAATGGTGGAGAAATGAGGCTCTGTGTAGGCAAATTTGATTGTTGTAATTAATACTGCCAGCATACAAAGTTCAGTTGGAATTTCTTTCGTTAATAAAAGTAAGTGTTATATGCATATAATATGCATATAACCGCCAGAATTTTGAATATAGGTGCGTGACGTACATAAACCACAGTAGTTTCCACCCGCTGTTGCAGCGAAAATTGCTTGAGAGATTTGGTAGGAATCTATCAATTGTATTTTCGAGATATTACATAAAAAAATGTATTTATACATGTGGCATCTTGATCCATGGCACAAGAAGCAGCCAATTATAAAACAGTTCGTGTGTCAGCAGTAGCCAATAGTATTGCCCAGGGAAAGTCGTTGTCTGTATTGGTGTTAGTTAGCTTCTGTACTTGTACAGCAATGACCATAACTTCGCCTATTCTGCAACATGTCACATGTGAACGAGTACACTCGGGATAGTATGTAGATGGGTTAATAAAAATAAGGGGAAAATACGTGTGTTGATAATGCTCTGTTAAAAATACTTCTCACGCAAAATATTATAACAATGAATGCGGCGCGTTTTCCCTTTGGTGTAATTTTCTAAATTCGGCTAAGCATTGTTTACACGCAGCGGAGGAATATCCTGGAAGTAGTACTTAAGCGGGGCTTCAGAAATTTTGGAAGTAAAAGTGAGCGGAATGTATCATTCGTTATTTAGACTATATACCATTGTCGCATAAGTCGGTGTTGCCGATATAAGCTAACGGAAACGCACATTTACCAGCCACGATGACGGAGCGTCATACATAATCCAAACAAAATATTTGTACGTTGCAACGCTCAGAACTATGTCTTTATATATGCCCCAAACAGTTAAGATAATTTCGCAGTTTTTGTTCTCTCTCTTTCCGCGTGTCTATTTCTATTTTGAACAGTAAACGCAGAGTTCCACTCCACTGACTCTGATAACTCTTGACGAACTGATTAAAACTGGAACGTATAAGGATTCGATCGAGCAGGCAGCTAAGCCGTGTCATATCCAGTTACATAACCATATAACATCCGTAATGCAAAACGTGCACCCTTGTCATCGGTTCCTTCAGTTACTAGAACAAATCAAACTTGCGCGTTTAGTTGGAAGGTGAGACACTACGCGTGGACGAGTGCAGGTGAATAGATATTCTGGAATTCGTCGACAGTTGGTTTGCAGACGCCAGGCAAAAACCGTGTATGTATTACGCCATTAAAAATATTATTACAATAAATTGTAGTCCCCTTCCCTTTTTTCTCTCTTTTTAATTAGGATGGTGATGAATTCAGGATATCTAAGAGAAAAATCATGCTTCAGCTTATAAACCTCTAATAAATTTTTTTCCTAGCATAGCAGCCTTACAGTTATTGCTGAAATTATTACAGTTCTTCAGATCTACATGTTCGGAGTAGGCTTGTCATTTATTTTCCATTTTGTTGAAAAATTAAAAATGTTAATGTTAGAATTTAATATAATCTTCAAGTCGGAGTTCCAGTTGTTAAAAAAAAAGGTTTTATTAAATTATACCATTTGAGGCATTTATTAATTTTAAATCATATTAAAAATCCTTCGTTCTCACTTTAAATATCTTCGTAAATTCAAAATAATAAGCTGCCCCTCTGAATTATTTATTTTTCTCTTCAATATATTACCACATTTTCCGTAGCCCATTTTTTCTTTCTTATTTTTATATCGATATCAGTGCTTCGAAAGAAATGAATGTTAAAAATGTAATTAATGAACAATGTTAGACATTCCTTTCCTGTACGGCACCTTGGGAAACCACACTGTATACTTCTGAGTAAATAACACGCAGTGACGAATCATTNCATTCCTTTCCTGTACGGCACCTTGGGAAACCACACTGTATACTTCTGAGTAAATAACACGCAGTGACGAATCATTTAGGATTCAAATCGCAAACATACGTAGGCAAAACTATTTCCTGATGATAGCATAGACTGCGTAATGGGTAGTCATAAAAGCGGAATCCTGCTTTTCTCGCATTAAAAACGTCGCACACCAGCGCAGAAAGAAGACCACAGCACTAATGAAACGCTTGTTTAACAGTCGACCTCGTGAAGTTTTTATTGGAGTATTCACAGGTTCGTTGTAACTTGACAGACGTGCCCACTGATTTATTCTTACTAATGGCTGTAATCTTATCCTGTTTACGGAGCCAGCGAGAACATCAGGCTTTTTCCTTTACTACGCAGCCTATCCCTACACGCAACTGAAAACTTGCAGAGAGCGACACGCTGTTATACACTGCAGAGCCAAAAAAACTGGTGCACCTGGCTAATATCGTGTACGGCCCCCGCTAACACGCAGAAATGCCGCAAGACGACGTGGCATAGACTCGACTAATGTCTGAAGGTATGCAGGAGGCAATTCACACCATCAATCCTGCAGTGCAGTCCACACATCCATAGGAGTGCGAGGCGGTGGAGATCTCGTATAAACAGAACGTTGCAAGGCATCCCAAATATGTTCAATAATGTTCATGTCTGGTAATTTAGGTGGGCAATGGAAGTATCTAAAATCAGAAAAGTGTTCCTGGAGCCACTCGGTAGCAACTCTCGACGTGTGGGGTGTCGCATTGCCCTACTGGAATTTTCCACATCCGTCGGAATGCACAATGGACATGATAAGTGCAGGTGATCAGACAGGATGCTTACGTATCTGTCACCTGTCAGAGTCGTATCTAGACGTATCAGGGGACCCATTTCACGCCAACTGCACATGCCTCATACCATGACAGAGCCTCCACCAGCTTGAACAGTCCCCTGTTGACATGTAGGGTCCACGGATTCATGAGGATGTCTCTATACCCGTACACGTCCATCCACCCGATGCAATCGGAAACGAGACTCGCCAGACCAGGCAATGTGTTTCAAACAATCAACACTCCAATGGCGGTGTTGGCGGGTCCAGGCGAGGCGTAAAGCTTTGTGTCGTGCAGTCAACAACGGTACACGAGTGGGCCTTCGGCTCCTAAAGCCCATATCAATGATGGTCCGTTGAATAGTTCGCACTCTGGCACTTGTTGATACCCCAGCATTGAAATCTGCACCAATTTGAGAAAGGATTGCACGTCTGTCATGTTTAATGATTCTNTGTTGGCGGGTCCAGGCGAGGCGTAAAGCTTTGTGTCGTGCAGTCAACAACGGTACACGAGTGGGCCTTCGGCTCCTAAAGCCCATATCAATGATGGTCCGTTGAATAGTTCGCACTCTGGCACTTGTTGATACCCCAGCATTGAAATCTGCACCAATTTGAGAAACGATTGCACGTCTGTCATGTTTAATGATTCTTGTTAGTCGTCATTTATCCCGTTCATTCACGATCTTTTTCCGGCCGCAGTGATGTCGAAGATTTGATGTTTTACCGGATCACGATATTCACGGTACACTCGTGAAATGGTCGTAAACGAAAATCCAAATTTTATCGCTACCTCGGAGATACTTTGTCCCATCTCTCGTGCGCCGGCTATAACACTACGTTCAAACTCACTTAAATCTTGATAACCTGCCTTTGTAGCAGCAGTAACCAATCTAGCAACTTTGCCAGACGCTTGTTGTCTTATATAGGCGCTTCCGACCGCAGCTCGTTTCTCTGATTGGTTCCATACCTCTTTTATTTGCATACGCACGCCTATACCAGTTTTTTTTTTCTCTCTCTCACTCTCTCTCCAGTGAAGGTAGTTTACAGTTAATGGAGAACTTTCGAGCTCAAACTTTGAAAAATGTCACTGCCACTACTTGCGTATATTTTACCCGGCACACGACGGGCAAGCGCCTAGTAAAGTTGGTGTAGATGGAGGAAATGTTCCATATCCAAGCGCCGAGTTAAAAATGCTAGGTGAAACTTTGTTAACAACGATGACAATTATTTTGCGTTTTGTTTCGATATTTATACTAGCTTAAATGGCCACGCGTTGCTGTGGCATAACAGATTTTGGTTCTATTAATTTCTGTGAAATTTATTGAAAGAAGTATATGTATATGTATTAATATATATAAAAGTTTATGTATATATGTAAAGAAAAACATTGAGAACAACAAACTGAAATGTTCAAACAGATATCTGTAAACAAAGGCGCTTCCTGACGCGAAAGCATGGTAAAAATGAGCTTTTTGCAGATTTTAGTACCATTGCAGGTAATACNATTCACACCATCAATCCTGCAGTGCAGTCCACACATCCATAGGAGTGCGAGGCGGTGGAGATCTCGTATAAACAGCACGTTGCAAGGCATCCCAAATATGCTCAATAATGTTCATGTCTGGTAATTTAGGTGGGCAATGGAAGTATCTGAAATCAGAAAAGTGTTCCTGGAGCCACTCGGTAGCAACTCTCGACGTGTGGAGTGTCGCATTGCCCTACTGGAATTGTCCACATCCGCCGGAATGCACAATGGACATGATAAGTGCAGGTGATCAGACATGATGCTTACGTATCTGTCACCTGTCAGAATCGTATCTAGACGTATCAGGGGACCCATTTCACGCCAACTGCACATGCCTCATACCATGACAGAGCCTCCACCAGCTTGACAGTCCCCTGTTGACATGTAGGGTCCACGGATTCATGAGGATGTCTCCATACCCGTACACGTCCATCCACCCGATGCAATCGGAAACGAGACTCGCCAGACCAGGCAATGTGTTTCAAACAATCAACACTCCAATGGCGGTGTTGGCGGGCCCAGGCGAGGCGTAAAGCTTTGTGTCGTGCAGTCAACAACGGTACACGAGTGGGCCTTCGGCTCCTAAAGCCCATATCAATGATGGTCCGTTGAATAGTTCGCACTCTGGCACTTGTTGATGCCCCAGCATTGAAATCTGCACCAATTTGAGAAAGGATTGCACGTCTGTCATGTTTAATGATTCTCGTCAGTCGTCATTTATCCCGTTCGTTCACGATCTTTTTCCGGCCGCAGCGATGTCGAAGATTTGATGTTTTACCGGATTCCCGATATTCACGGTAACCCGTGAGTTTGAACGTGGTGTTATAGTCGGCGCACGAGNCGCTACCTCGGAGATAATTTGTCCCATCTCTCGTGCGCCGGCTATAACACTACGTTCAAACTCACTCAAATGTTGATAACCTGCCTTTGTAGCAGCAGTAACCGATCTAGCAACTTTGCCAGACGTTTGTTGTCTTATATAGGCGCTTCCGACCGCATCTCGTTTCTCTGATTGGTTCCATACCTCTGTTATATGCATACGCACGCCTATACCAGTTTTTTTTTTTTTTTTTTTTTTTTTGNTAATGGAGAACTTTCGAGCTCAAACTTTGAAAAATGTCACTGCCACTACTTGCGTATACTTTACCCGGCACACGACGGGCAAGCGCCTAGTAAAGTTGGTGTAGATGGAGGAAATGTTCCATATCCTAACGCCGAATTAAAAATGCTAGGTGAAACTTTGTTAACAGCGAAGAGAATTATTTTGCGTTTTGTTTTTATATTTATACTAACTTACCTGGCCACGCGTTGCTGTGGCATAAAAGATTTTGGTTCTATTAATTTCTGTGAATTTAATTGAAAGAAGTATATGTATATGTATTTATATATATAAAAGTTTATGTATATATGTAAAAAAAAACATTGAGAACAACAAACTGAAATGTTCAAACAGATATCTGTAAACAAAGGCGCTTCCTGACGCGAAAGCATGGTAAAAATGCGCTTTTTGCAGATTTTAGTACCAGTGCAGGTAATGCAGATAAAAAAGAAAGGTTTACAAACACTCGTGGGAACGAAAGGAAGGTTTTTAAAAAACAGAATGAAAATTGGTTGATTTTTTTGGGAGTTATACGCTTCCGAACAAACGGACACAACACACACACACACACACACACACATATATATATATATATACATATATATATATGGATAATGAGCATATTTGTGAAAATTTACTTTTATGCTAATTTCACCATTTCACTAGATCGAAGCATGAATAAAGTAATTAGGTCCTTGGCGAAGTTAATTTTAAACAGCTGGAAGAATATTCAATGTGCATACAACTAGATCTTCAGTCAGGGCTTTCCAAAGCACTCAGTTTACCGTGAGCAGCCAATTACGGTTAAATGAGCACTTTGTAGCGTTCCACCACGCGGATTAAAAGTAATTGCGGCTTCATTACGAAAATAAATATGTTCACTCTTACGTGCATATAATAAATAACAAATTCGTTGTTCACTAAATTAAACGCTACACTTCAATCCGGCGTCATCATTTTCAATTTCAGATAAATACATAATTTTAGGTTGTGCACCGAACAAACTTTCGTCTTGAACAGTACACAACAATTTGCCTTGNTCACAACAATTTGCGATGTACGTAGCAGGATACAACGCAGAACAAACAAAAATTTGCTTGTGTTTAATTTTGTTGGCAGCAGCAGCTATGTACAAGTTTGTGTAATTCGCGAACCAGCTGTAGCTCGTTCTTTTTCCGAAATCGCTGTACATAATCATATATACATATGCATCTATAAATATATTTAGTTTGCATATACGTACATCCAACTACGCCTGCATCAAGAGTGATCTGCAATAGCTTTGCCTGTAAAACGAAGTACCCTCATAGGGAAAGCAATCAATCTAATGTTAATCTGATAGCTGTTCGAAATAACATAAGGCGAAAGTTTGCTGCGCGGTCGCTATATAATGGTCCCTGCTATTAGGTTAAACCCGCCCGCAGCGGAACATAATTGGCTGAATTACAAGATGCGCGTTGACCAGACGTTGTTAATTGCACTTGGTGAAGAGCGTTAGCGGTCACCGCATCATTCGCGGCAATATTAATTGAACCAATTACCTGCTGCTGTGAGAATTCTTCTTCTTTTTTAAGGCTCCCGCCCGCCTGGCGCTCGAACAGTGTTACAGGATGTTGGAAATTCACGTTTTTCTGCGAAATTATCAAACGTGCGACCAATGTGCTGAGCTACGCAAAGAACACGCACTTCAGACGAGGGCTGTTGAGTGCTATCAAGACGTCACGCACATTAGAAGCAGCATTTTTTAGGACTCCAAAATGGCTACAAACGGCGTCTTCAAAACGTTCTATCACAAAATGTACGCGTCAGATACATACAAAACTACTCAAGGGCCTTGCATTGATCCTTGCTACGGACTTTTCGCCAACAAAATAACAGGGTCACCACGGGAAGTCCCTTAGGTACACGCAGTGTGATGAGAAACCCTGCGGGCCAGTTCAAAACCTTGCGCTTAGTACGATGACGCACCTGATGCGCGAGGCAGTGTCGCCCTTATCGCTCATGCGCCTCTCGGCTTCAAACGCGGAAAAAAGGACCCAAGGTAGGCGGGGGCCTTAATGTGCGTTGCGAGGAAAATGCCGTGAATATATGCGGCGGACTGAGTGGAAGGACCGACCACAACGCTCGCAGCATTAAGTGGACCATTATCACAGAACAGGTCAAGTATACAGAAGTGGAACTACCTGGCGATTCTTTTGAGGTAGGCGTCAACCATCCGCTGACTGCCTACGCGAGGCTCTGGAATTGGGTATTTTGTCGGATTGGCTACTGCATGCTGCCGGAAGATTCCATATTGCCTTGACTGCTGACTGGTGATTAAGTAACCAGACGCTGACTGTCGAACAGCGTTCCGCCATTTTGCTGGCCAGTAACGCAATTTTGTTGGCGCGTGCGACTGCAAATGGGGTATAAGGGACAATTATTATTCTACGTTCTCAAGTAATCTCAGCCGTCATATAGAAACTAGAGTGCTGATTGGCTGCTTGTTGATCTTGAATGTGCATTTTTCGACTGGGTCTCCCATCTTTCATACATTTTTCGTTTTTCTCGGCTAGCATTTGGCAGCTTAGCTTCTTAAACCTGCCCTATTCGATGTATCATTCTGCGTCTGTTTTTCATGCCCTTTTTATGCCAAGCAAACCGGAAACTAAAGATGATTGCCATCTGCGCATGCCCACCTGCCAGTCACATTGTCAATAGTGATGAACTTATTTGCATGCATTTGCATTTTCAACGGACCCGCCCTTGTATGTGAATTAAAATAATTTGACTTAATTCAATTTATTTTAGTTGCATTACAATTAACAGTTTTCGGGCCTATTGGCATGCCTAAGCACACAATAAAACGTATTCTAAATCTGTGTTTTACTCAAGAGCTCGAACAGCCAAGACGGCGGACACTTGAGTAACTACCCCAACCCTTATGTGCTGCTTTTTATAATATTTGAGGAGTTGTGAAATTCGCATTTGTGCACCGAATAAAATCTAATGGAAATATAAACGGGAAACATAAAAAAAAAAAAAAAAAAAAATTAAAATGGTCACAAGAAGACATAGAACTCAACCTTAAAATTACGTAGAGACTGAAAATTTCGCAGATTCATTATAGAGCAAGCTAGGCTCTAAACACATGCACATTTATGTTACGTTTGCAACTGGAAGGAAACATAGGCCGGAATCCCTTGCCATTTCTCTGAGCTAAAATTGACTGCACACTGGGACAACAACCAATGAACACAAATCTGAGGCTCTAATATGCATAGGGTCGTGGAGTCTTGCCTACAGGTCGTAACGCGTGATATCAACTTAAGCTGATTCTTTTCGACGTTCAAATCTCTTGTGGGCTAAATTTTTTTTTTTCAGTTATTTTCTTTGGCGTAATATTTCCTTTTGTATATAAATAATAGAGTATTTTTCACAATTTTTATGGTTGCATCAAACAGGCTAAGATTTGGATCGAGACTGCACTCCTTCTAACTGCGAACTTTCCCTCCACTTTTGAATTGGTTTGGAAAATTTTTACACTTTTCTGCTAGCCTCTAGGTAACGTGTGGGTATGAACTAAGTTGCTCTTTCTTCTCTTCCACTGCAAAAACTAATATGCCTTCCGTTATACCCATGGTCATAATAGAAACCTGCAGAAATTAGGGTCGTATAGAGCTGGCCTTAGCGCTGGTTGGAGCCTGGTCTAATACCCGGTGCACTATGTTTGTAGTTCTCTAATTAATATCGCGTTTAAATAAGCACTTCAGCTTGGATGGAATTTCAATGACGGAGCTGCACGTGGAAAATTGTAATGCATTAAAACAGCGTTATTTTTTATATGACCACATTTGCCAGCTACGTTTTGCCTGCGATTTCAACTATTTTTTTGTATGAAACTTTATGGACATTACATTGAAAATGTACACATATCATACTATGAACAAATTATATTAGCTTGGTGAATTATTAAAGGAATATGATAATTTTTTAAGTGTTAATTTAAATTAGGTTAGGTATTCTATAGTAAAAAAAAAGAAATGAAAATCTGAAAGGAATTGAATTTTATTTTAAAACATGTGAAGAATTTTTTTTTTGGGATAAGTAATTAAAAATGAATATTTTGTCATGCTAGATTTATTTTTACACTGTTTTGTTATATTTATAACAACTTCTGTTGTCAGCGTATTCGTAATTCAGTGTTAGCAGTTTCCATGTATTTTAGCCCCGATAACGTAAAACATGCCAACAGAATTTGAAAGAAAAAAAACTTTATTTTATATGGTTACAAACTGAACGCCTAAGTAAAATTGAATTATTTATCTACATTTTACATCCCGGGGGTAGTTACGCTAATAATTTTCTCCCATATTTAAAAACGAACTGCAAAATCTTAAAGCAGAATTAATTTTTTGACGACGAAAAAAAGGAAATAAAACCTCAGAAATTCTTTTACTTAGGCTATGACATTTCTAAAACAAAACCTTAACATTTTTTTTTCCTGTAGTTGGATTGTTGTTAACTGAACAGCGGCGAGTTAATTTCACCTCGAGACACGAATGTTCAAGCTGCTTCGTAGCTAACAGCTGGCGTACGGGTCCCGTTCAGTGAATCGCAGTGTAAAGACGACGTGAAACTGCAGACGGACACTGAAGAATTGAGCTTCGTCGTTACACTTGTGAGAATATTGCTGGCCAACGTACACCTTTGCTCTCCGTAAAGGACAGTGTGACGCGTGGTTTAAGCAGTCCCCAGCCATGCCCGTGGTACAACGGCTGAAACGAAGTGTCGTTCATAACTTCAGTAATTGAGAACAGCGGAAGGAATTTTTTTTTTTTTGGCGTGAGAAGTATCGTCTCTACAACGTAAATAAAATGTACGTTATGATTGCAAGTTACCGCAGGGCTGACATCCTGTATTATATCTGGCGTACTTTGTAACAAAACGCTGGTTATTGCTACTAATGTGATTTGACTGAAACCCGATTACCAAAGTAATTGCTAGGTTATTTGCGTCGTAACCAACTACTCTATTTTGAAACATTATTTCCAATAAAATTTACTAAGTATTTTCTTTTCCCAACAATCAAGCAACTTTTTTTGGCCTGAAGAAATTACGGACTCTTGAGATGATCGTCCTGTCTTCGTGTCGGCACGTGTCTTTGTGCGTGTTCTTCGCTACGAACTTTGAACCCGTGCACCGAAATTTACTGAAGTTGGTACACTAGAAGTAGGACTTGGTAAATAGGGCCGCTTTTATAGCTTTCGACAGTGCAGAGTGCATGTTCTCAAAACGGCAGACTTTCAATATGTTTGGGGCCGTAAAAGGATTTCTCAGAAAAAATTCCAAAGATTTGAAGAAAAATTGGTATTTTGGCAGTACACAAAGTCACTGCCTACCATTTCGAAAAATAACGTTATCTGAAAGTAAAGCATATATGTGAGATCTGAGGAACTTATTAACTGATTGTTTGTAAAATCTTACAATACAATGCTACTATGGTATGCCCCCATAACTTACATTATTTTACTCTCATTGCCATAAAAATTATCACATCCAGTAAATATAATTTAGNTCTCATTGCCATAAAAATTATCACATCCAGTAAATATAATTTAGTAACCGTGAAAGTGTGTACATACACACATCTGCAGATGAAATGCAGATGATTAAAGTTCCGTGCGATTGCGGAGGCACATAGACCTACTTTGCAAGATAATGCGGTCCTTGTTCATAGCGTAGTGTATTAATACAGTTCTGGGAACAGCGCGTTTGTCTGGGAAAGAGTATGATTTTGTTACTTTACTTTGTCTCAATATCCAGCCATGTTTTAGTGAGAGGAGTTAAGGGTTTTGTCACGGAAGTGTACGCATTTTTTTAAATGTAGGTTTAGGTTTGTAT
Organism: Clitarchus hookeri; assembly: GCA_002778355.1. NCBI lineage: Eukaryota > Metazoa > Arthropoda > Insecta > Phasmatodea > Phasmatidae > Clitarchus > Clitarchus hookeri. The sequence goes on from NQII01006533.1 coordinate 36,008, forward strand.
ATTTGTTAAGACGTCCCGGCCCGCCATTCTCCCTGCGGCAGAGAGCGAGGGCGTTAAGGCCCCCGTCTACCTGGAACTTTTNCTGGCGATTATTTTGAGGTAGGCGTCAACCATCCGCTGACTGCCTACGCGAGGCTCTGGAATTGGGTATTTTGTCTGATTGGCTACTGCATGCTGCCGGAAGATTCCATATTGCCTGAACTGCCGACTGGTGATTAAGTAACCAGACGCTGACTGTCGAACAGCGTTCCGCCATTTTGCTGGCAAGTAACGCAATTTTGTTGGCTCGTGCGACTGCAAATGGGGTATAAGGGACAATTATTATTCTACGTTCTCAAGTAATCTCAGCCGTCATTAAGAAACTAGAGCGCTGATTGGCTGCTTGTTGATCTTGAATGTGCATTTTTCGACTGGGTCTCCCATCTTTCATACATTTTTCGTTTTTCTCGGCTAGCATTTGGCACCTTAGCTTCTAAAACCGGCACTATTCGATGTATCATTCTTTTCTCTGTTTTTCATGCCCTTTTTATGCCAAGCAAACCGGAAACTAAAGATGATTGCCATCTGCGCATGCCCACTTGCCAGTCACATTGTCAATAGTGATGAACTTCTTTGCATGCATTTGCATTTTCAACGGACCCGCCCTTGTATGTGAATTAAAATAATTTGACTTAATTCAATTTATTTTAGTTGCATTACAATTAACAGTTTTCGGGCCTATTGGCATGCCTAAACACACAATAAAACGTATTCTAAATCTGTGTTTTACTCAAGAGCTCGAACAGCCAAGACGGCGGACACTTGAGTAACTACCCCAACCCTTATGTGCTGCTTTTTATAATATTTGAGGGGTTGTGCAATTCGCATTTGTGCACCGAATAAAATCTAATGCAAATATGAACAGGAAACATTAAAAAAAAAAAAAAAAATTAAAATCGTCACAAGAAGACATAGAACTCAACCTTAAAATTGCGTAGAGACTGAAAATTTCGCAGATTCATTATAGAGCAAGCTAGGCTCTAAACACATGCACATTTATGTTACGTTTGCAACTGGAAGGAAACATAGGCCGGAATCCCTTGCCATTTCTCTGAGCTAAAATTGACTGCACACTAGGACAACAACCAATGAACACAAATCTGAGGCTCTAATATGCATAGGGTCGTGGAGTCTTGCCTACAGGTCGTAACGCGTGATATCAACTTAAGCTGATTCTTTTCGACGTTCAAATCTCTTGTGGGCTAAATTTTTTTTTTTCAGTTATTTTCTTTGGCGTAATATTTCCTTTTGTATATAAATAATAGAGTATTTTTCACAATTTTTATGGTTGCATCAAACAGGCTAAGATTTGGATCGAGACTGCACTCCTTCTAACTGCGAACTTTCCCTCCACTTGTGAATTGGTTTGGAAAATTTTTACACTTTTCTGCTAGCCTCTAGGTAACGTGTGGGTATGAACTAAGTTGCTCTTTCTTCTCTTCCACTGCAAAAACTAATATGCCTTCCGTTGTACCCATGGTCATAATAGAAACCTGCAGAAATTAGGGTCGTATAGAGCTGGCCTTAGCGCTGGTTGGAGCCTGGTCTAATACCCGGTGCACTANGAAACCTGCAGAAATTAGGGTCGTATAGAGCTGGCCTTAGCGCTGGTTGGAGCCTGGTCTAATACCCGGTGCACTGTGTTTGTAGTTCTCTAATTAATATCGCGTTTAAATAAGCACTTCAGCTTGGATGGAATTTCAATGACGGAGCTGCACGTGGAAAATTGTAATGCATTAAAACAGCGTTATTTTTTATATGACCACATTTGCCAGCTGCTACGTTTTGCCTGCGATTTCAACTATTTTTTTGTATGAAACTTTATGGACATTACATTGAAAATGTACACATATCATACCATGAACAAATTATATTAGCTTGGTGAATTATTAAAGGAATACGAGAATTTTTTAAGTGTTAATTTAAATTAGGTTAGGTATTCTATAGTAAAAAAAAGAAAACAAAACCTGAAAGGAATTGAATTTTATTTTAAAACATGTGAAGAATTTTTTTCGGGTAAGTAATTAAAAATTAATATTTTGTCATGTTAGATTTATTTGTACACTGTTTTGTTATATTTATAACAACTATTGTTGTGAGCGTATTTGTAGTTCAGTGCTAGCAGTTTCCATGTATTTAGCCCCGATAACGTAAAACATGTATACAACAGAATTTGAAAGATAAAAAAACTATATTTTATATGGTTACAAACTGAACGCCTAAGTAAAATTGAATTATTTATCTACATTTTACATCCAGGGGGTAGTTAAGCTAAAAATGTTCTCCCATATTTAAAAACGGACTGCAAAATCTTAAAGCAGAATTAATTTTTTTGCTGGCGAAAAAAAGCAAATAAAATCTCAGAAATTCTTTTACAGGCTATGAAATTTCTAAAACAAAACCTTAATTTTTTTTTTCCTGTAGTTGGATTGTTGTTAACTGAGCAGCGGCGAGTTAATTTTACCTCGAGACACGAATGTTCAAGTTGCTTTGTAGCTAAGAGCTGGCGTGCGAGTCCCGTGCAGTGAATCGCAGCGTAAAGAAGACGTGAAACTGCAGACGGACACTGAAGAATTGAGCTTCGTCGTTACACTTGTGAGAATATGGCTGGCCAACGATCACCATTGCTCTCCGTAAAGAACAGTGTGACGCGTGGTTTAAGCAGTCCCCAGCCATGCCCGTGGTACAACGGCTGAAACTAAGTGCCGTTCAAAACTTCAGTAATTGAGAACAGCGAAAGGAATATATTTTTTTTTTGACTTGATAATTATTGTCTCTACAACGTAAATAAAATGTGAATTATGATCGCAAGTTACCGCAGGGCTGACATCCTGTATTATATCTGGCGTACTTTGTGACAAAACGCTGGTTATTGCTACTAATGCGATTTGACTGAAACCCGATTACCAAAGTAATTGCTAGGATATTTGCGTCGTTAACCAACTACTCTATTTTGAAACATTATTTCCAATAAAATTTACTAAGTATTTTCTTTTCCCAACAATCAAGCAACTTTTTTTGGCCTGAAGAAATTACGGACTCTTGAGATGATCGTCCTGTCTTCGTGTCGGCACGTGTCTTTGTGCGTGTTCTTCGCTACGAACTTTGAACCCGTGCACCGAAATTTACTGAAGTTGGTACACTAGAAGTAGGACTTGGTAAATAGGGCCGCTTTTATAGCTTTCGACAGTGCAGAGTGCATGTTCTCAAAACGGCAGACTTTCAATATGTTTGGGGCCGTAAAAGGATTTCTCAGAAAAAATTCCAAAGATTTGAAGAAAAATTGGTATTTTGGCAGTACCCAAAGTCACTGCCTACCATTTCGAAAAATAACGTTATCTGAAAGTAAAGCATATATGTCAGATCTGAGGAACTTGTTAACTGATTGTTTGTAAAATCTTACAATACAATGCTACTATGGTATGCCCCCATAACTTACATTATTTTACACTCATTGCCATAAAAATTATCACATCCAGTAAATATAATTTAGTAACCGTGAAAGTGTGTACATACACACATCTGCAGATTAAATGCAGATGATTAAAGTTCCGTGCGATTGTGGAGGCACATAGGACCACTTTGCAAGAGGATGCGGTCCTTGTTCATAGCGTACTGTATTAATACAGTTCTGAGAACAGCGCGTTTGTCTGGAGAAAGAGTATGATTTGGTTACGTTACTTTGTCTCAATATCCAGCCATGTTTTAGTGAGAGGAGTTAAGGGTTTTGTCACGGAAGTGTACGCATTTTTTAAAATGTAGGTTTAGGTTTGTGAATATTTTTAAGACGTCCCGGCCCGCCATTCTCCCTGCGGCAGAGAGCGAGGGCGTTAAGGCCCCCGTCTACCTGGAACTTTTTCCCACGTTTAGGCCGAGAAGCGCGGGAGCGATAAGGGCGACAATGCCACGCGCATCAAGTACGTCATCGCCGCTAAGCGCAAGGCTCTGAACTGGCGTGCAGTGTTCTCGTCGTGCTGCGTGTACCTATGGGTCTTTCACCGGTGACCATATTATTTTATTAGTGGGAAGTCTTTAGGAAGGTTCAGTGCAGACGCCTATAGTAGTTTTGTATGTATCTGATGCGTGCATTTTGAGCTACAGCGCCTTGGAAAGGCCGTTTTTAGCAGTTTTGGAGTACTCTGAATTGATGTTTCTAACGTACGTGATATTTTGAAAGTACTTAACAGTTCTCGTCTGAAGTGTGTGTTCTTTTGGTAGATCAGCATGTTGGACGCAAGCTTAATATTTTCGTTGAAAAACGTGTATTTGGAACACTCTGCAACGCAGTTCAAGCGCCAGGTAGACGGGTGCCTTAAGAAACCNTTTCGTTGAAAAACGTGTATTTGGAACACTCTGCAACGCAGTTCAAGCGCCAGGTAGACGGGTGCCTTAAGAAACCAAGAAACAATACTATTGTTTCAATATTGGACATAGAAGTGGCAGTATTTTCCTTTAAGAAAGATTGCTGTAAGTGTAGCCATTTCTCTAGCGAGGACATTGCGGTGCTTTGAACGATTGGTTCTGTAGCCACGTGAGGGGTGAAAACGCAAGTTTAGCCCCTCAGCGACCCCACGCTGTAGTATCCCTGTCGTGTGTTTGTTTGAACGTTACCCCACCCAGGCGACATGGTGGCCTGCTTGCAAACCCCCCCCCTCCCCCCTCACCCATCTTCTTTCAGCAGGGGTTGCCCGCCCTAAAGAAGGGGGACAGGAAGGGAAATACAGGGACATCCTGCGNGGGACAGGAAGGGAAATACAGGGACATCCTGCGTATCAGGCTAATAACACATCAGACGTCAGGCATCGTGGCGCCACAGCGTACTAAACTTCAATTACCAAATTGCCTCGCGCACGCTACGTGCTCGAGGGTGGAATCGTTCAGCACCCCCGAAAACTCTCTTCTGAACGCGAGCTTTCGCTGTTTTCCATACGCGAGATCGGCACTGCGCGTGATCATAATTTCATTTCATAATTTTTATTGCAAGTTTTGACGTGCTACTGTGGCGTCGTTAGATTATCACAATATTATTTAATTCATTCCGTATAACTTTAATACACGAAGAAAGAAGGTTTAGAATATAAATTTTGACTGTAGAAAAGTTAATACAGTATTAGGTTATTCATTTTCATAATAACACTAAAAATTGCTNAGAATATAAATTTTGACTGTAGAAAAGTTAATACAGTATTAGGTTATTCATTTTCATAATAACACTAAAAATTGCTGGAATTAATAGTGCCACCATTTTTTGTTTCCAAAAATTACATTACACTCATTTGCAAAAAAAAATTGCTCGTCATGNGGAATTAATAGTGCCACCATTTTTTGTTTCCAAAAATTACATTACACTCATTTGCAAAAAAAAATTGCTCGTCATGAACGAATCCCGCGAGTACAACAAATGTTGGCACATATTATCGTTATAGCCGGACATTTGTCACATTTAAGTTTAATTCTCTATGCTTGCGCGGATGTGCCATTAGGTAGCATACATGTTCCTCCCACATTCATAGCTGCAAAGCACTGAATAAGGCCTTAGTAGCAGTGTGAGCAGTAGGAGCCACAAAGCCAAGTTCAGTGAACACGCAACCTGTTCTGACGGCACATTCGACAAGACTTTGCCCAGCTGGGTTAGTTTGAGAGAGGCCGCATCTTTAGCCTCCGAGAGGCTGGTTGGTCGTTTCAGCGCGCTGCTCGCCACTTGAACAGTTCTGCCTAAACTGTTAGTCGGCGTTGAACGCAGTGGGAACAGGAGGGTACACACACTCGTCTAGAAGACTCGGGTAGACCCCGGTGGACCACCAGCAGGGTGAATCGTTTCATCGTCACGGCAGCTGTTGATACGCATGCGTACACCGGCGGGATCTGTTGGTCGCTTTGTCACTCACGACGTCTATCATTACGACCTGGGCGTCACCGAGCACACGTGACCTTCTGCCGGGAACAGGTAGCATGGCAGCGTGCGTATTGGNGCTGGTTGGTCGTTTCAGCGCGCTGCTCGCCACTTGAACAGTTCTGCCTAAACTGTTAGTCGGCGTTGAACGCAGTGGGAACAGGAGGGTACACACACTCGTCTAGAAGACTCGGGTAGACCCCGGTGGACCACCAGCAGGGTGAATCGTTTCATCGTCACGGCAGCTGTTGATACGCATGCGTACACCGGCGGGATCTGTTGGTCGCTTTGTCACTCACGACGTCTATCATTACGACCTGGGCGTCACCGAGCACACGTGACCTTCTGCCGGGAACAGGTAGCATGGCAGCGTGCGTATTGGCGAGGAGTGGCGTTCAGCGACAAATCACGGTTTTGTCGGAATGCAGACGACCGTCAAATTCAAGTCTAGAGACGTCCTAGCCAGGGCCATGATTCACACATAATTGTAGAGCGGCACACCATCCCAAAGAGAGGTATTGTGTGGGGTGCCGTTTCTTGCTATTCCCGCACTCAAATGGTGGTGATTAAAGGAACCCTGACGGTGCGGCGATATTTTCAGTAAATTCTGTGACCATGTGTGTTTCCCTTCCTGTTGAAGCTTGACAACCCTATTTTCCAGCAGGGTAATGCCCAGCCTCACACAGCACGGGTATCTCTGGCCTGCCATCGTGACATCAACAAGCTTCCTTGGCTCGCAAGGCCCCCAGACTTTTCACCCATCGAGAAAGTTTGGGATCAGATTGGACGGAAACTTCGGCCAGTGGCAACTACGGCGGATTCGAATGGTCAGTTACGCCAGTTGTGGCAGGATATTCCTCAGGAGAAAACCCGACGTCTCCATACCTCCATGTCTGAACGTATTGCCGCCTGTCTCCGTGCTATGGCTGGTCCAATGACCGTACTATGTGAATTCTGCAAATGTTGGTCTCCTGCTTGGCATGGTACAATATTTTGGTGTTTTCTGTATAGGCCTACAANCTATGTGAATTCTGCAAATGTTGGTCTCCTGCTTGGCATGGTACAATATTTTGGTGTTTTCTGTATAGGCCTACAAACTATCATGTCCTGTGCCTGTACCAGCTTATGTTCCCTGCGATGGATTCTTCAGGGTGATCAACTTTTTTGCAAACGAGTTTACATTATACTTGCCCTATNCTCCATGTCTGAACGTATTGCCGCCTGTCTCCGTGCTATGGCTGGTCCAATGACCGTACTATGTGAATTCTGCAAATGTTGGTCTCCTGCTTGGCATGGTACAATATTTTGGTGTTTTCTGTATAGGCCTACAAACTATCATGTCCTGTGCCTGTACCAGCTTATGTTCCCTGCGATGGATTCTTCAGGGTGATCAACTTTTTTGCAAACGAGTTTACATTATACTTGCCCTATAATAGTTTTTGATCACAAAATTACTAGTTGATTTTGTAGACATTCAAAATCATTAACGAATCGATTAGTTATCTTGCTATAAATCTGTAAAACCACTAAAAAACTGCGTGGAAATTTTTAATGATATCTTTTATCTGCTACAATATTTTTTTTTTCTCAGCACATACAAATAATTGTTTGTTGAATTTTTTCAGGTACCATAACTTTGCTTTACAGATGTTCAAGGACTCAACTTCTCAAATATCGTTTTGCGACGTTCTCTTTAGAAGTTTTTGTACCGAGACAGTTATATCACATATTGTAATTTTTTTCGTTAAGAGGAGTTTATTTAATTAATGAAAATTGAGAAACAGTTTCTGGCTGCATTCAGTAGCAGCTTACTGATAGTTTCAGTGGCTGAGTCCTATCACTGATGTAAAGGTTATTTTCCCCTGAATTCCAGTGATTCGCGATATCGTCAAGGCATTTCTTCAATTTCAGTTACCAATCAGGTTAGGAACCTATTAACAGACGTTCTGTGACTGGTGTCCGTTCAACTGGTGTCACCAATTCAGCTTCAGAGTGTTTTATATTTGTGAACTCGTGCTTTGAATTCATGTGTTGTGGGTTATTACCTTTTCACTGGAACTATTACGTGAATTTCCCACTGTATCTTTGATGCTCTAAGCGGCCAACATATTCGACAGTATTACGTAGACTTATTGCTCACGCAGAAAAGCCTTCTGAAGCTGCCTGAAATGCTCGGTTTTAGTCTTCCTAACGTTGCGCCAATTAACTATAGTTTTTCTATGACTTGAAACATATGATGCTGAAACNCTATGTGAATTCTGCAAATGTTGGCCTCCTGCTTGGCATGGTACAATATTTTGGTGTTTTCTGTATAGGCCTACACACTATCATGTCCTGTGCCTGTACCAGCTTATGTTCCCTGCGATGGATTCTTCAGGGTGATCAACTTTTTTGCAAACGAGTTTACATTATACTTGCCCTATAATAGTTTTTGATCACAAAATTACTAGTTGATTTTGTAGATATTGANTTATACTTGCCCTATAATAGTTTTTGATCACAAAATTACTAGTTGATTTTGTAGATATTCAAAATCATTAACGAATCGATTAGTTATCTCGCTATAAATCTGTAAAACCACTAAAAAACTGCGTGGAAATTTTTAATGATATCTTTTATCTGCTACAATATTTTTTTTTCTCAGCACATACAAATAATTGTTTGTTGAATTTTTTCAGGTACCATAACTTTGCTTTACAGATGTTCAAGGACTCAACTTCTCAAATATCGTTTTGCGACGTTCTNATTTTTTCAGGTACCATAACTTTGCTTTACAGATGTTCAAGGACTCAACTTCTCAAATATCGTTTTGCGACGTTCTCTTTAGAAGTTTTTGTACCGAGACAGTTATATCACATATTGTAATTTTTTTCGTTAAGAGGAGTTTATTTAATTAATGAAAATTGAGAAACAGTTTCTGGCTGCATTCAGTAGCAGCTTACTGATAGTTTCAGTGGCTGAGTCCTATCACTGATGTAAAGGTTATTTTCCCCTGAATTCCAGTGATTCGCGATATCGTCAAGGCATTTCTTCAATTTCAGTTACCAATCAGGTTAGGAACCTATTAACAGACGTTCTGTGACTGGTGTCCGTTCAACTGGTGTCACCAATTCAGCTTCAGAGTGTTTTATATTTGTGAACTCGTGCTTTGAATTCATGTGTTGTGGGTTATTACCTTTTCACTGGAACTATTACGTGAATTTCCCACTGTATCTTTGATGCTCTAAGCGGCCAACATATTCGACAGTATTANTTTTCACTGGAACTATTACGTGAATTTCCCACTGTATCTTTGATGCTCTAAGCGGCCAACATATTCGACAGTATTGCGTAGACTTATTGCTCACGCAGAAAAGCCTTCTGAAGCTGCCTGAAAGGCTCGGTTTTAGTCTTCCTAACGTTGCGCCAATTAACTATAGTTTTTCTATGACTTGAAACATATGATGCTGAAACNGCTCGGTTTTAGTCTTCCTAACGTTGCGCCAATTAACTATAGTTTTTCTATGACTTGAAACATATGATGCTGAAACCTCTTTGCTTAATTCAATTAGCGTACTTTGTTAATGATACTATCTCACGCATTATCACTAATATTATGTAGCATGCATTTTATTTTGCTTTCCATATGTCAGTAATGTATATTTTTGGGTTTATAAGGTCAACTAACGATATCGCTGTGTAAAATATTGTCAAACAGGAAAAAAATTAATCTGGTCCAAGTTAAATCATTTTATCAAATCTTTAACTGTGAAAATTATTGAGAATGTTTTGCGCCCTGAAACGTACACCTATAAAACATTTTCGTTANTATCAAATCTTTAACTGTGAAAATTATTGAGAATGTTTTGCGCCCTGAAACGTACACCTATAAAACATTTTCGTTACAATATTTCAAACAATTAATCTTTGCTATTGACCAACGTCTTTTTCACCGTACAAAATATATTTTGTGTTCGTGGATTTAAATACCGCTTGTCTTTAAATTGTTCATTCTGTGTACTGTGTATTTTTTTCACACTGAATTCGCAGTTAATTACTTACTTTTGAAATCCTTACTTACCGGTAGTACCCAATTTTCTGACCATTTATATATCATTCCCCCAAACGTAAAATTAACATTTCCATTGACTTGATTACTTTATTCAAGTGTCGATAAAGTGGAACTGTGAAATTGTTGTCAACGTAGCCAGTATATGTTATTAATCTAAATTTATTTCCACATATTAAAACAGCATATTAACACGTGGAACTACTTTACCTACACCTCCGCCAATTTTATTGGAATCATGACGGTTTTTACGTATGTCCGTTTAAATATATATGGAGTTAGGAACAGAAATCGTTTCCAGGGGATACTTTACAAAATTCTCAGTTAAGCACGAACAAGTTATAAGTTACATATTTCTGCTTCTTGTGTTGTCATGTAGATGTTAACATTTCCATGGATTTAATTAAAATAACCACACACGTCTATTGCATACGTCTATCAAGTGACTAGCAGAATATGTCACTGTTACCCCAATTACTACTATAATGCAAGAAAACAGAAACCTTCAAGGACAACCTACCATTTAAAACATTGCCCTTTTAATAGAATGTTTTGTCGCTGAACTAATTTTAGAATTTTGTTAACATTTAAATATACGTATGTAAGGGAGGAGAATTTTTCCTTCGGTGTTTGATAACAGAATTGCTTATTTTTCGGATAGTTAAACACAAGGCACCAGTTTTCCATTGTGTCCATTATTTAGATAGTGTTTTATGTGCCTCTGGCAACATTCTCGTATACAAAGACTGTTTTTGTATTTATATTGTCAGCACGAACGTATTCTTCTCCAAGTGGTTTATCAGTGACGGAAATGTTCATGCGTGCTTCTTAAAAGCTGGCCAGACAGTTGAAGGAGACATTTGGATTTTAATCTGAGTTAGTGATATCTGTGATATACTAAAATTATTTTTGGTAAATAATTGTGTGTGCTGCTGTGATGGTGTTGAATATTTCCGTTTAGTTACAAAAAACTGAAACTGATTTCGGTACCTATTTAAAGCTATTTCTCTGCGCGAGAAGGATATAGCCCTAATATTTCCCGAATCGTAGGCGAACAATAATGCAATGCTGCAGTGAAATTCCCTGTTTTGATTTCCGTCCTTGCGGTTGGTTACCTATGCGTTATTTCTCTTAATCGCACGCTACGTTACTTTGAACGGTGTTGTATCTAGGAAATCTTGTCACCCGGAGCAAACTTCAAGTTGTGCGTCCCTCCCCTACTGTGTTCCACTTTCTATCACCAAACCGGGCCGTCAACCTCAACAAACTTCCCACGAAATCGCAGCAACTTTGAGCAAGCAGTTCACTGCTGACGTGAACTTTGTGGACTTTAACATCTCTGGCACTAATTTCCTTTCGCAAAATGGGGCCGCGGTGGCTAAGCGGTTAGCCTGCTCGCCTCGCACCAAGGCGAACCGGGTTCATGAGGCACTGAGAGGAATCTCCTCAATATTGTTTCCCCAATTAAAATCCGTGGCTGCCGGGTTGGTAGTCAGAGACACTTTGCACGTTGGAGGATGTATTTCCGGAACACATTCCTGTCAACGAAGGGTCGACGGAATGAGTGGTTGCATAGAACACCAGAGTGATGCTAAGTCACACTCTGTTCTCGAGAGTTACGGATCTCAGCACGATGTGTTGGCAATGGAGGCACACTACTGTGCCGCAGAATACACAGTGTTATGAAGTGAAGAAGGCCTTAACTGAACGGCCTGCCTGATCACACCTTCGAACATTAAACCAGGACACGAGCGTGATTGCAACACCATTTTGCGAAGACAGACCCCTCCACCGGTCACTAAACGGGGCCACAGAAATATATTAAACAACGCGCCCGATATAGGCCNTTGCGAAGACAGACCCCTCCACCGGTCACTAAACGGGGCCACAGAAATATATTAAACAACGCGCCCGATATAGGCCAGCGTAACACCGGGAGCGGAGCGGCATCTTTTGTCGTCGACCCGACCAGAGAGAACACTAAAGATGAGTGTGTCCGGCCGTCGTTAACCGCCTCCTAGAATTAGTCTCCGGCTACATGAACAAGGTGGGGACTTTCCAATTAGATTGTTACAGTTGGCGTGAGGTATAAAATCGTAATGTAATTAATAAGCATCTTGGTATTCAATTTAAAGCTCCTCCGATCAATAGGGAAATTGTGTGGCGGTACCTTGGACGTGGGTGTACATTAATTCAAACTCTGGTCGCGCAAGGCTCTGGGAGCCGGCTTTGTTTCTTATTGGCTTCTGTGATCTGCGAAAGATTGCCCATTGTTTGGGCTGCCGGCTGGCAAGTAAGTTACCAGACGCCAACTAGCGAAAGGCGTTCCGACGGGATTCTGGCCAGTTACGCCATTTTGTTGGAGTTCATGGTACAAACGGCTGTTTCAATTTGTATCCTTAAGGTAGGTAGGATGGCTTAACGTCTTGTAAACAGCGAAGTCATGGGACACGGAGCANATTTGTATCCTTAAGGTAGGTAGGATGGCTTAACGTCTTGTAAACAGCGAAGTCATGGGACACGGAGCAAGTTTCTCAGAGGAGTAGGAACGGGGAAAGAATCGGCCATGGCCTTTAGTAAGGAACCACCCCAGCATTCCCCTGGAGTGATTTCGGGAAACTGTGGAAAACCGAAATCAGGACTGCCGGACTGGGATTCGAACCCAGGTCCTTCCGATTGTGAGCCCAAAGTTTAACCACTGTGCCACCTCGCTCGGTTATCCTTAAGTACGGAANGGTCTGTAACTCATGAGCAACTTGTGCTGAAATTCCTGGGCAAATGGGTGTTACCAAGAGAACCAAAAACAAAATTTTTTGTAGAAAATTTCTATTTCTCTTTTTGTAGTCACAGGTCAAAGATTTTTTAAAATAATTTTCCTACATTTTTGAAGATGTTCAATTATAATATAGAAACCCTTTAGCCGGGAATCTGTAACTTACAGCATCAACTATTTAGGATAGGCGAAAAAATAAAAATCACTACTACATTTTTTTACTTGTTTATAAATAGGTTTTACAACCTCTCAAAAGTTTGGAAAATCTGGAAACACTGGGCGCTTAACGTATGAAACAATAGGAAAAACTCATTACAAACTAACTTACCATGAGAAAAACTGAAAATCTGAATCATAAATGAAACCCTAATTAAGTAAAATGACACATTTGACCATTTTGACTATCAATTGAACATTGCAAATAATATTTTAAGACACCGGAAACAGCAAGTATAGAAGGAAAAACCCTAAATGACCATCTTAATAGGACCTAATATTCCTACCTAATGTTCCTTTGTGTATGTTTGAACATATTTGAGGAATTGAGCTTTAACTTTCTTGTGTGTATCATTATTAAGGCCCAACTTGGAGAGAGCTAACATGATTGGAGGGGGGGGGGGCAATTACAACACAAAATGTCCTCTCGTATTACAGGAACTTTGTCTTTTTTTGGCCATATTAATTTATTTTCTGCTTTATTTTCAGTGAACTTGGGATGATAGTAGCGAGTGACTGAGTATGGAGGTGCGCCAACATCTCCACATCAACCACTGTGGCCATGTACCACTGTCCTTCATAAACAGCATCGACGAAATCAGCTTTTTGAGGTTCAGGTTCAGTTGTCGTTTTGGCTGTTCTCCTGATGTTCGTGGAATGTTAGGATCAAACTCAAAGGTCTCTGGCTTTTGGAGTCATCACTCTCAAACATAGTTTCTAGGTCGATTTCACTTGAATCAGAAACAAATGCTTCACTACTGTCTTCCTAGGTTGAAATGAATTCACATTAAATTTTACGTGCCTTTTTAGAGATTTTATTGTAGGCTGTTTCTTTTTCAAGCTATCTTGACCTTTTAAACACTTTATTTTAAATTTTTTTTCATTTTATCCTCTTGATTCAACTGTATTAATAGCTTTCTCTGTTCCTTCTTCTTCTCTTTTTCTTCAATTGCTTTTTCGTACTCTTACATCTGTTTTAGGACATCACTCTCAGTTCGAGCGTTATTGTTGAATGACAACTGTTTTTTCTTAGTCTGCAGTCTATCTTGTCTAGGCGTTAGCACCTTCAACAGCACTTCCCTGTATTTAGAAAGGTTGTGCTGGTATTTTCCTTCTGTAAAACGTTCAACAGGAAAATCATTTTCTGCCTCTGTAGGAGATTCAACAGGAGGGTCGTCTACTTCCTCAGGATCATTAACCGCAGATTTGTCAACACTTTCTTAATGTTTGGTAGCTGGAAAGGCTGGTGGCAACTTGTGTAGGGCCTTCTGCATATCAATAGGCCACCAATGTAGTAAAACACATATGGCCCATTTATGGTTTAAAGTTTGATGCCAAGCCGGCACCACTGCTGGTCCTGAAGTGGCACCACCAACTAGCTATACCCCATACTCTGCCCATAACTGGCCCAGGTGAGGTGAACACAAATGGCCCAAGCATGTCTCATATGNACTAGCTATACCCCATACTCTGCCCATAACTGGCCCAGGTGAGGTGAACACAAATGGCCCAAGCATGTCTCATATTCTTACAACATGCAATGGCCCATCAATGTACCACTTCACAGCAACCAGATGGCCTACTGATGGCTTACCATGCTTCTACAATATGTCAAACACTATTTCTTAAAAATAATCATTTTAGCATCATTCTCACTATTTATTTGTTTTTAAATTTTGTTTACTGCATTTTTAAACACATTATACGACATGAAAATCTTATGATTACCGGTGGAGGGGAGGAAGCGTGAACTTACGCCCCTTGCAGTGACAGTCNTGTTTTTAAATTTTGTTTACTGCATTTTTAAACACATTATACGACATGAAAATCTTATGATTACCGGTGGAGGGGAGGAAGCGTGAACTTACGCCCCTTGCAGTGACAGTCCAGCATGTTAACCATTACTCAACTGTGTATATTTATGTCTAGATGAACTAATTTACAATATATTCGGACTTGAATTACTAACCAACACTTATATAATATAAATTACACCAGTTATTCCATAGCCTTAAAAATTTACTATGCGAACAAATCAGTTTTTAAAAAGATGCAGATAAACAAGAAAAATACTTTCGTTGAGAGAAATCGTCCTACCTGAATCTCGATATTAACCCAAAAACTTGCCTTTGATGTAGTTTTTCGCAGTATGTATGTCACCTGGGTGCTATTTATCTGTTTTGAAATGCAGTCGCATATATGAATATTTCAGTGATGATGTGAAAAAAAAGCCCTTGATTGTTAATTTTCTAAAGATGGTAATATATGGTTTTTTTAACTTCACATTTTAATTTTATGGAGTCGTACATGTAAAACATTACATATGCCAAATTATTCAATACTAGTCACGAAGTCACACCTAATACTATATTTACAGCATTTTGCCATAGATATTTCCATCACTATATATTTAATAATCTACTCATTGTATCATGCGATCTATACGTATATATACATATACGTGTGTTTGTGTGTATGTGTGAAGAGTGGCAGCCATAAACATTCCCATAATAAGCCAAATTGTACCAGTAATGGTTCATCGATGTACAACTTCACAGCTATCAAATGGCCTATAGATAGTTACCCATACTTTCACCAGTAATAAGTATGGGTTATGTGCGGCCATTGCTGGAATACAGCTGGTAAGCCATTTATGGGCCATTAGTAGTTCACCTTCTCTCGACCATCAGTTTCATTTCCATCAACATTCCATCTATGTGCCCTAAATGCATGCCAAATGTCCTGGTGGGAGCATCTAACCATAGCAGGGCCAGTTGTGTAAACCCATAAGTTTTCTGGGCCAGCAGTGATCCAGCAATGCCATCAGTAAAGCCACAGCCGGCCGACTGCCTCTTGCTACGTGGGCCAATTCCACTTGACCTAAATCCTGCTTTTATGTTCCCTTGGAAGCTCCCCTGTCTTGCAACTGCTTCATCAAGCTCGGAAAATGTTATTTTATTATGGCCTTAAAACATGTTTTTTGGCCATACTCTCTCTTGATGGACAGCCACCTCTTCACAGGAGCAAATACCCCGACATAAAGAGGTTAGATTTTATGTGATTAATATGCGGGCATTATCAAAATAATAATTATAGTTTTAATGGCTAACTTAGCCACACTAGACTGCACATGACTTTTGTGACTATCATAGACCAGCAAGATGGGGTTGGGCAAGTCCTTGGTGCATTCAACGAGTTTCTGAAAATATCAAAGAAAGAAACTTTTTTTTTTGTCTTGCCATCCACTTTGGGAAGAC
Organism: Clitarchus hookeri; assembly: GCA_002778355.1. Taxonomy (NCBI): domain Eukaryota; kingdom Metazoa; phylum Arthropoda; class Insecta; order Phasmatodea; family Phasmatidae; genus Clitarchus; species Clitarchus hookeri. The sequence goes on from NQII01006533.1 coordinate 52,234, forward strand.
ACGTGTGCATTATCTGGTCCATTGACGCACCATGTGTAGGGTCATCTGATTTCGCGAAAAGATTTCACGAATACTTTGTACTCCAAAACACTAGAGCTCAGATCCACTCGGATTGTAACTGTCATGCATTGCAGGTGACTGCCCGCGAATCACGGACACTCGGTGTCGGAGTTACCCAACTCTGATTTGTCAAGTCAGGTAAGGAACTGTCTCCCGAAAAAACTAGTGGCCAATAACCAACGGAAAACTGCACGTATGCTATCGGACATTTGAGTCTAGCCTTCGCGTGAATCTTTGCGCGAAGAACGGTGGCCCTTACCATGTGGCATACAGGTTCTTCTTTTATAGATGATTGCAGGAGGGAATATATGTCCGCTGACAGCAACAGTCTCTACAACTGAGAACGTTTCCTTACCACTGCCTCCCTGATTCAGTGATACACTTTCCTTACCTTTATTAGCCATAACTGTTGCAGCCGTATTGGATGCGTATCCTGTCTCCAACGAGATTGAGTATTTGGGCCGGATTTTTCATCCCAAAAATTTTCACCATTGTTGTCAGAATGTGAAAAAAATTTGGTAATCGATTCCTTTATCACGNGGATTTTTCATCCCAAAAATTTTCACCATTGTTGTCAGAATGTGAAAAAAATTTGGTAATCGATTCCTTTATCACGCATTGCACTCTTGCGTTCTGAATCGCTTGTGCTTTTCGCTTGACAATTTAAGAATGTCTCATGAGAAATCCGTCCATCCATTCCCGACCAGGAGTTATTTTCAGTTTTTAAAATTGATTGGGAAGTTTGTTTGTTTCGGAATATTATTGCACAATGGCAACGATCTCAGCTCTAGCCAGTAGCTGCTGAATGTCACAAAGAAAAAGCACAGTTTTCGCCAGATCGTTTTCGGTGTCATCCGGAACCAATTACTTACGTCCAGTTANATGTCACAAAGAAAAAGCACAGTTTTCGCCAGATCGTTTTCGGTGTCATCCGGAACCAATTACTTACGTCCAGTTATTTGGACGTTATCCTTAATATTTCTTTTCAACCGGTTTCTTAAGGTACTTTCGGGTACTCCATAACGTTTTGATACACTGTAAATACTTTCACATTTTTCACGCTACTATACTTGTCCTCAGTTTTCCATTTGTATTTTCTCGGCATTGTCTGTAAAGAGAATATTCCACAAACACAAAACTCACTTCACTTCTTCTTGTTATAAGATAAGCACAACCTAAATCAAAATAAATGACTACAAATNCACAAACACAAAACTCACTTCACTTCTTCTTGTTATAAGATAAGCACAACCTAAATCAAAATAAATGACTACAAATCAGCTTATAAAACAAACAAACATCAGAAGAAAAAACAGTTGCATTAACCCACCAAGTTGCCACCCAATTACCCTCAAATTAGGTGTTAACTACAAATCACATAAATATTAATGTTACTGGATAAAGATACTATTTGGCAGTTCTTCTTTGTTAATAAATGCGTTTTTCAAGAAAAATTACGTTTTAATGAATTAAAAACTTACCTCCCAATTTCCCATAAGTAGGTAATTGGGTGGCAAAATACCTATGAGAATCATAACACCCATAACCCCCCCCCCCCNATAAGAAAACGAGGTTCACTTCAAAAAAACCAGAACATTACTTTTAAGTTTCTTAATGTCAAGGAACACAAAGTAAAAATCACGTGTAAAAATTCAGAAAAAAAAAAACCATCGACGAAATGTATTTCCAATTTTTTTGGGGTGCAGAAAAACAAGTGAACAAAATTTGGCTTTAAAGTAGAGAGTTGTAGGTACCTATTTACCTGGTTGTTGCATTTCTTAATTGCGCCAAAAAAAATTTCTAGAAAATACATAGAAAAATATCACAAAATTACCCCTTCCACCCATTTTCCCCGACCTACCCTATTCTCTGACTGCACCACCTTGGAGCTTCGTTTTCTGGTCGTCTGACCTGTTAATATGAGCTATCGTGTGTTGATTAGGCTTATTTTAGTCTCTAGTTCATAAGGAAATGCTAGTTTTAATCCATCGTGAACATTTATGATAAATGTTGCATACTTCCGCGCATATAAGAAAATTTCCAAAATATTTTCCTTCCTATAAACATTCTAAGGCTTCTCTTATGAAAACTTCTCTTCGCATCTCTTTTAGATCCTTCGTATAGTAAGAACTATTCCGTCACTAGTAGAAAAAACAATTATTCAAAGAAATTATTCTAATTTATGACAGATTAATATCCTTTATTATACAGTATATTAACTTCTCAATTGTACGTTTAACACGTTGCTAAATATGTCTCGGTAAAATACAACTTCGGGATTGGTTCTTCTACTAGTTGCAGTTGATAAGGGGCGCTGGGATATATGTTATGCTATATGACGCATGAGTCGCAACTTACTTTTACGTATGGATTGAATTTGAGATACATAACCCACTACCCCATCTAGCGTGTTTTATTTAGAGGTCTTCAACAACTAAGATTCGTTAAAAACTAGATATTGTTAAGTCATTGCCTGCTTATTACGTATTGGCAGATGACAGTTGTAAGTTGCATAAAGCAATCAGTTTTGTTTCTCAATTATTTTAAAGGAAAAAAATTATTATCTTTATTCCCTTCCCAAGTAATATCTCTAAAGCAGCGCTTACGCTTGCATTCATTATTGGCTTATCGAAAATAACGTTATCTTCACAACGCCAGGTACAATTTACCTATGTGCATATGTAACGTTCTAAGTGTGCGTTATTTCATTTACTTATAAAAAATCTTGGTACCGACGTTTTTGTATAGTGTACATCGTGTACGATACTTATATATGTACAATTAGAATTTTCATCACGTCTATGTTTGTGACTTCAATCTGGGATGTTATTTCCGGTGCGTTTATAATCTGCTAAGTGCTAAGTTCCCACGTGCTTTTGGTAAAATAAAATCGCAAAGAAGCAACAGTAAGAACTAGCCGAATATACTAATTTATTCATATAAAATTATTCTTTTCTAATTTTATCAACGTAAAATACCTTTTAGGTCATTGTTGGAATATTCTACGCAAAGAGATGTTAAAAATTATAATTAAACTTTGAAAAAATTATTGTTATAATAATATTTAATATTAAAAACAAAATTTCGTTTTGGATCTTATGTTACTTTCGTTACTGCGGCACGTTACACGTCTAATCAGATTATTCACATATGGGGATAACACATTATTAAAGAAATTTAAGAGAGACTTTCTGTTATTATGTAAAAAAAAAAAAAACAACAAGTAAATGCTATTCACGGTAAGCCGAGCACTTTTGAAAGCCTTGGTCAAGATCTACTTGTAAGAACGTTGTTTATTCTTCTACCACGCGTAAAATAACATTTGCAATGTCCTGGTCACTTTAGTCATGCGCCCGACAAGTGTAAACTGCAGTTCTGAGAAAAGAAAATGTTTTACAAATTCGATAATTATTACAGCTTTATGTATTAACAAATGGAAGGAAAAAATAAATAATTCCAAGTTTTTACCAATGTTTACCTACAGCAACGCTTCTAATTCGACGTTATTGCCTGGGACTACTTTCTCTCCGCCATTAGCAACTTTACTGGGTGCATGCCAGTCACTGTGTTCGTTAAAATATATCCATGTAGGCGCAGTAACTTATTTTCAATGGTTCATTTNCTGGGTGCATGCCAGTCACTGTGTTCGTTAAAATATATCCATGTAGGCGCAGTAACTTATTTTCAATGGTTCATTTTAAAATTTCTTAATTAACCATGAACATCCTCTACAAATATTTTAATAATGTTAATTTCATAGGTGATATTTTCCTTGGTGTCTAGAAATGCTTTCATTCATTCCTTCTGCTTAATTTTTCTATTTACTTAAGTCCCTGTCACACCGTACATTTTTTCAGTCAAACGTCTTCCAATAAGTTTGGTCAAATAAAGTTGAACTGTTGTGACGTCATCGAAACGTCATAAACGCTGCCATATGTGTGTGAAAAAGTAGGATGTATCCATTTCCCATCAAACATTTGAAAATTGAAAGGGTTCTAAATTTTTTTTATATATTTGATGGGCTCAGCCATTCATAATCGTGCACCACAAAAAATGGACGTCTCGAAACTTTAAAATAACGAACAATTGTTGGAAACGAAATAAGTTTAGAAGATAATAAATTTATATATAAGCTGTATGAGACTGTATGTAATTTTTAGTCAATATTGCACATAATGTTAAGAACTCAGAGAGGCACTGTGCACGAAACATATCCGATATATAGAATTTTACTTTAGAAAAGACGTGAAAAGAAATTACAGCATTCGTTACATTTCTTCCTGTAACAGACTGCATGGAAACACCCCATCAGTATCTCACTTTGAAAATTAATTTTAAATAATTGTTTTGATTATGTCACCCAGTAAAAAGCTTTGACGTGTAACACATTTCCAAATACATTCAAGATTATTTGATACATTTTTTTGGAAGAAAAAAATTTCATGGCCGTATTTCGTCTTTACTGATTTTATTGACGGCGAAAATAATATTAGACATAAAAATAATTATATTTTAAGGAAATCAATGTAGAAATAACAATAGATATTCACNACGGCGAAAATAATATTAGACATAAAAATAATTATATTTTAAGGAAATCAATGTAGAAATAACAATAGATATTCATGTACATAACCAACTCTAAATGAAAAAGAACCAGAATAAATCATACCGTGTTGACTATAAGAATATATATATAAAGTATTTGCAGCACTAAAAAAAGATATAATTAAAAATAAAAATGTATTTAATGAATCCCAAGATANTTCCAAATACATTCAAGATTATTTGATACATTTTTTTGGAAGAAAAAAATTTCATGGCCGTATTTCGTCTTTACTGATTTTATTGACGGCGAAAATAATATTAGACATAAAAATAATTATATTTTAAGGAAATCAATGTAGAAATAACAATAGATATTCACGTACATAACCAACTCTAAATGAAAAAGAACCAGAATAAATCATACCGTGTTGACTATAAGAATATATATATAAAGTATTTGCAGCACTAAAAAAAGATATAATTAAAAATAAAAATGTATTTGATGAATCCCAAGAAATCAGTCTATAAAATAATATAATTTACCATTGTGGTAAGTTTTTCGCATTTTTACATCTTTGTTAATAGGTGATAAAAAAATCGTTGTAGATAAACGAAAATGTTCGAGTCTATGGAAGATGCGTATGTACGTAATGGTGGCTTCCTCGCACGCGCTTTCGTTTCTAGAAGAAATTGTTCTGGAAGAAGTGAGCGTGCGGCGTTGTGTATCTGTTTATATAGTTTCCAGCTTCCCCGCCACTCAGTGGCGCCAAGGTAGGAGCGGAGGAAATTAGGCAGTGCGGAAGAAGTGGAGATGTAGAAGGACGGAAATAATGTTACTGCAGCGCGGGTTCGGAGGACACAGCAGGCTGGCGCGAAGGGGATTGAGTTAAACTCGTTCTCCCTTCGTCCGCTCCACTTTTTTTCGGCTGGCTCCCGTGTATTTCTTATTTCCGCTCCGTAACGAACCGGGTTCCCTAACCTGACATTATTCCGCTACTTAGGAGAAGAAGGTCATCTCTGTAACTGAAGTCTGTGTCAAGTATTGAGACGAGAAGGCTGCCGAAGAACAGGAATAGTTTATTTGCTTTCAGTAAAAACAATTACGAGTATCTAATTAAGGAGGAGTCTTCTACCGTCACAATGAATTCTTGCTTTTTCTACCTTGTTTGCTTTAAAAAAAAAATCCCCTTTAATCAACAAGATATTGACCTTATACTGCAGTACAGACAAAACAAGGGAACTTAACAGAAAAAAAAAACGTATAATGTTGTTGCAACAAAAAATTGCTTTTGAGAAATTTCTTTAAACGTTTATGTGGTCAATAATGTTAACCATTTACAAAGTATTATATTATTATTATAGTTCAAATATAATATTGAAGTGTTAATGTTAATAAAACCTCTAAGTAATGTTACCGCAACCAAATGTCGTATAGTCCTAAAAATTACAGGAAGAATAAAATATTTTGTGTTACTGTGTGACGTTAAAGTAAGGTCCAACCAACACAAGTTTACGCTGACTTGGCATTGTAAAATGGCGGATAGCAGTGAACAGCGATAACCTAGTAAGATGAAACCACTATATTAAAATTTAAATTCTTAGTATGAGTTCTGAATGCAGCTTAGATCACCTCTCAAGCCTCGAAGAGCCGTTTACGTGTGCCAAATATGCATATAATTGTAGAGAATAAAGAACTTCCACATTATTAAAGAGAACTCTACAGTTTATCCTTGTATAGTACGAAATACCAACCATATGAAAATAAAATTAAAAAATTTTAAGATAGAATACTTGGTAGGACATCAGGTTTCGTGTAGTGGAGAACGTCAAGCACTGAAGGCACGGGTTAGATTCCCCTCCTGTCTTTTTATGTTTGTATCATCACTTTTCATGACAAAATAATTGTACTTAATCTATTTTACCCCGGAGTGATTTTTCTAAAGCAAATAAAATACAAGAAAATTTTTAACACACACTTTAACATCGATTAAACACAAAATTCATTTTGCATCATAATAAACACCCTTTTAATGTTGGCACAGTAAGGAAGTAACGCTGTTAAAACGTACTTAATGTTTCATTAAGATTAATAGCTCAACAGAATATTACATTAGGAGCAACATTATGTACTGACGGCTCACAGATAACAAAGAAGTTACTGTTGTTGTAACATAAATACGGTTGGCACGACATTAGACTTTTTTATGTGTACGAACTAATAATTACGTCACAAATTTAATTCTGCCTAAACTTAGCAAAGTCAATATTGTGACATAAATACGAGTTAATACCTCAGTCGTTATGTCTGAACTGCCATGTCAGGTGAATCTAGTTGGGTATAGGAGTAGTATCAGAATTTTCTTTTTTAAGCAACATACTGTTACGCGCTTGCTGCTTCGCATCCCCCGCGAGAGAGTGGAATTGAAAGACAGCAGTTATACGATAGTGGCGGCAGCAAGTCAAATAATTGTTTTGAATGAACAGGCGAGCTATAGGCCGGTGACCGCGTATCTGTTAATGAAAGCGAGCCGACACGATAATCTTTTTTGCTGCGTACGCTGCTGACCCTGCTTGTATTTATTTCTGCTTTCATCTCAAGAATGTTCTCTCAGCGTGACTCAGGGTGCGTTGAACCTTCCAGATGTTCAAGGCGAAGGGTATTAANTTCATCTCAAGAATGTTCTCTCAGCGTGACTCAGGGTGCGTTGAACCTTCCAGATGTTCAAGGCGAAGGGTATTAATACAGCGACAGACCTCCGGGCCGCGAGTTGAGTTGTAGTTGATGAGTGAATGAGTGGCTGAGTTCCAAGCGATAGAAGACGAGCAGCGAGAGAAGTGGCCAGCGGAAGGGAAATCTACGACTGCGAGTATAAAGTAGTGAAGGGTGCGGCTGGCAGGCTGGACTGTCTGACTAGATGCGTGAGTAAACGACATTACAAATGGTGGCAACAGATAGACCGAACACGTGTTAAAGATCAGTATGAGCTAACTGACTGTAACCAAACAGAGACAGTTACGGACGTTAATTAGAGTTGAAATAGACATTAAAGATTGCGCTCACTGTTAAATAAAAAGAGTAATAGTGGATACAGATAATTAAATGGTTTAAAAAATAGCTGTGTCAATAAATTACAAATCAAATTAATTTTTTTAAATTTTATTAAGACCTCCTCCTCTCGTGAACTCAGATACGCCCTTCAGGCGTCCCATGTGACAATAACCTAGAAAAAAACAACAATTCAATGCAGCGGGGGAAAGTTTCTCTTAGGTTGAGCGTAATAATAATAGGGTGGCGACTTACGTAACTTACGTAAGTTAGCAGCTGCTTAACGTCCAAACATAATAGCAGTAAACTTAAGGTTTTCGGAAGCATTAGAAATCATTTGCATATACACACATACACATGAATATTTACATAATTGTATTGATATGGCCAATTTTTCGATCCCTGTACAGCTCCACCTGAACTTCCTAGAACAATATTCAAAATCAGAAAAAAGTTACTACAATGTTTCCACAGGATATTTGTAGTGAAATTCCCTTTAATGTTGTATTCCTTCATGACGGTCGAGCAGAGTAGATATGTGTTGCACTTCTTCGTTACTACCTATTTTTATAAACTAAATGAAGTGCCAACGTGCTATAAACGTTATGTCTCTTGTAACTAAATTATATAGCTTGCGTTTTCGGAAAACTCAAATAATCATTCAAACAATTGCGGAGAAATTACTCGCAATTAATTCGATGTGTTGAATTTTTGTGTGTTGGCATTGCTTTTTGTTCCAATACTTTACATAGATGTGTTTTCCTTGAGTCGTGGTTTTGCAGTTCAAACATGCAATTTAACACGTTTTTGAAATGAATTTATTTGACTTGTTCATTTAAATTATATGACTTATTTAGAGTATAAGGTAAGATTATGTACGTCACGTGTATTTAACAGCTAATTAATCCAGAGGTAACTGTTAAAGAATGTCATATACAAGGATTGATAAGAATGCATTAAAAGGAAAAATGGATACACGTGAAAAAAACATAATTGTTACAAGGGATGGCAATTGTGACAATACACACGGTCGCGTATGCCCTGCAGGCCTATAAATATGTTTTAAAATGTTCCTAAAGCGGTCGAAATATACCTACCTAAGACTACTCGGAAACTGGGAACATCGCAGTTTCTCTCTCTCTCTCTCTCNCTAAAGCGGTCGAAATATACCTACCTAAGACTACTCGGAAACTGGGAACATCGCAGTTTCTCTCTCTCTCTCTCTATCTCATATGTTTCACTTATCTGAATGCAAATAATTCAATTAAAATTAAAGTAATCTGCNTCTCTCTCTCTCTCTCTATCTCATATGTTTCACTTATCTGAATGCAAATAATTCAATTAAAATTAAAGTAATCTGCTTGAAATGAATTTTAAAAAAACATTACATTGTGACGTTAAGCTGTGGATTCCCAAAATTGATTTCAGAGTACTGTAGCTTTAAATATCGAGAGTCTTTGTTAGCGGTAGCGATAACAACGGAGTTCATGCCATTAATAACAGGGAAACTCGTGCTGTAAAATCGGCGCAGGGATGTGCTGGCGACAGGAATCGTTCTCGAACTGAGTCGCGCGAGGGTGGGCGGTAATTGCGTAGCCGCAAACTTCTGTGCGAAATTGTTATTTCACTTGTACTGATTCCTCGTCCTTGGGCCGTTACCCACAGCTGCCCAAGCAGTCGCCACTCAAGTTCTTCCCGTGCTTGTGGATTAAGTTCCGAGAATTACTACTTTTCCTACAGCAGTTAAAATCATTTGGTGAAAAAACATCCTTTTGGTGTCTCCCTCTCAGGAGATTGGTTATGGTTTCATTGATAACCAGAAGTTACTGATAACTAATGAGCCTACTCTCATCTACATGGGTGCAAATAAATTTTAGTCAAGTTCTTAAAATAATAGATGGTAGGTAGGCATTGACGTCGCATTGACAGCAATATCATTAGAGATGGAACCAGAATCATGTCGAACAGCATCAAGACTACTAAAAGACACGAGTGACTTACCCGTGATTCTAATTCAGAAATACTCGTAAAATTAAGCTAGCTTGCAATCAACTGCATCACGGATGTAGGATTCGGAACATCAACTTCGGATGTAATCAGTCTAATGCTTTGCATGATAGGGTTCACTAACCTTAAATAATTACCTGGCCATCATTTTGAAAATAAGAGTCTGAAACCACTAAAACACATACGTTTACATGGCCTACCATAACGCTACTTGTGTGGAAAATTAGGTGGAAATCAGTTGATTGTTATGCGATATAAAGCATTAAAACATTATTTTCTTAATCGGTGATATCTTAAAAAAACTGCTTTAAAATGTTTTTTATACTATTCGTCTAATGGATAGTGTCAGCACAAAACGTTTGGTTGAATTTAGTTAAATAGTTCAATACATATGCCAAACATATCATAATATTTATATTGCCGTCATTTTGAAAATCAGTGACTGGCCCCATGCAAATCATGTAATTTTACATAACCTTCTGTAGGTGTGCAAAAGTTTGTGGAAATTAGTTTAATTGTTGCGGAAATATGGCAAAATGTTTATATTACTCACTTGACACTACTTGGAAAAAAATCCGGCAAGAGAGGATCTCTGTATACATAAACGATGCTTCTAATTTATATTGTTTGCATACAAAATTTTGTTTGAAAAGGTTTTATAGATACAACAAATTAATTTTAATTATTTGTATAAACCCGAATAAATAATGATTGCCACACATAACACATGCTAATTTACCTACCCTACTGTAGAAATACGTGTGTGAAATTTTAGTATGAATCGGTTGATTGATCCTCGAGCATAAAACCTCCTTTGTTCATGTGACGATCTTCATATATGGAGGGCAAAAATGTATGTTTTGGCACGTTCCATGATTGTAATAGAAACAATATACAAAGCTAAATTTAAATCTGTTACATAGTTTTGTAGATGTAGCACACTAAGATAAAATGTTTGTACTGGCGCCATTCAGAAAATAAGGTATGTGCACACTTAAAACATGTAAACAAATTCTTCGCCAAATTTGAAAGAAATCGGTTGATTGTTTCCCGAGATACGTCATAAAAACTGTATTATTTTATGTGAGGCTATCTTATAAATGGCGGAGAAATAACGCTTTGTATAGACAATTTTGATGAATACAATTTAAACTGTCAGCATACAAATTTAAATAGAAACTTGTTTAGTAATTTCGTAGATAAAAAATTCTGAGCTTAAAGGTTTATATGACCGCCATTTTGAAGATATAAGTTTCTGACCCTCTTAATTGTATATTTTACATGGCCTGCTATAGTGCTACTTGATTATCAAATGTAGTAGGAATCGGGTTTTTTTGCCGACATCACATAATTATAATTTGCGATGTGACAGTATTTTACAAAATAGAGGACAAAAGATCTTGTGTTGACACATTTGATGGTTGTAATATACACAGCCAGCATATAAATTTTCATTCGAATTATGTACATAGTTTCTACGATTTAGCATATAAAACTATAATAATTATATAGCCGCCATTTTTTAAATAAGTGCCTAATAAAAATTAATTACTTACATTTACTTGGCCTGCCATAGTATTAGTTGCGCGCTAAATTGGGCGAAAATTAGTTTATTAGTTTTTTAGATATAACACAAATACTTAATTTTTCATGTGGTGCTATCTTACAAAATGGAGAGGCTCCATGTAGACACATTTGATGTTTGTTATATGTACTCCCAGTATACGAAGTTAAGTTGGAATTCATTAAATGGTTTCAAAGTTATAGCATACTATGATAAAATACTGTTGCTATATGGCCACCAAAATAAAAATGTCTGATATATTTGGAACATATTCGCACTTATCAGCTTCCACAGTACTACTTCTTTACCAAATTAGGTAGAAATTTGTCAGTTGTTACCCGAAATATTACACAAGATATTATTATTTCATTTAGTGCTATCTTACAAAATGGCAAACAAAAGTTTTTTTTGCCTTTATGATTCTTGTAATAGATACTGTAGCGTACACAATTTGGTTGAAATTGGTTAAACGGTATTATAGTTATTCCAAATAAACCTAAAATATTTGTATGACAGCCATTTTGAAAATAACAGCTTAATGAATTTCAGTTACTTACATTTACCTGGCCTATAATATTATTACTTACATGCCAAATTCGGCGAAAATTCGTTTAATAGTTTTCGAGATGTAATGTAAAAGCTTTATTTTTTCACATACAAAATGGTGGACCTACAACAATATTCACCTCCGATTTAAATTATTATACCTTGTGCTGTCCGCATACAAAATTTAATACAAAACAGGAGCCTGAGCAATCTATACAATTGCAGTTTCATTTATAACACTTACATGTGGAGTGAAAGTCTTCCACATAATATGTTACGAACATCAATTTGACTGAAATTATTAACATCAATACCAGGATTGTTACGTGATCGACGATAGAAGCAGACCTCCAAAATACCGCAACGAGGATTGGCAGTAATACCTTGAATAGCAAATCTGCACATTAAAGATACTAGAACATAACTTTCTTGAGCTAGAGTAATTTGCGTGACAAACACATTATCATCTTTAGCGACATCAGTATTAAGGCTTCCAATGTTACGAAAAACAGGTCTTGAATGATATTTTCTCTTGTAATAACGTGCACGTCTCATACTAACGGCGAAAAACTAATTACTTTCACAAGTAGGTCTGAACAGGAGCAATGTAAACTCCGCGGCAACGCTCCGTAATGTAACAACGCTCCGATATATGACATAATCGTACATTTAAAATGGTCGCCATTTTGAAAGTAAGTGCCCGGCGTTATCTAAAACTATAAAAGTCAAGTGTCCTTACTTAGTAATATATGTGTACTGAGTTTAGTGAAATTCGGTCTAAACGTAAAAAAATTGAAAAAAAAAAGGGAGGAGGGGACACGCATTCGCACAGATAAACACAGGAAAGTGATTTCACAAGCCTTTCTTTCTCTCGGTAAGTAGGCTAAAAACAAGAAGCTACTGGTATAACTAATGAATCTACTTTCCTCTGAATCTGTGAAAATAATTTTCATGACGTTCTCAAAATATTAAGTGGTACACAGAGAAAAAATTGTTTCAGTATACCAAATATATTTGTTTGCGTGGCATTTGTTTCAGCTAAACGATATGTTGTTGGTACAACCAAGCCTTGGTGCCTCCAAAATAATGAAATTAGTTCGCAAAACCAAATAATTTATTTAAAACAACTTTTTTTGTGACAAGAAACTATTTTGTTGTTTCCCTATATTTAACTAAAATTTAGTGTAGGCAAACATATCATTAAACAACGTAAAAAAAAAAACAAGTTCAACAGCAAACTATTAAAAAGTGAAGCTGTAAAACGTGAAATATTAATTTACGCACGTTATTCACTATTTGAAATGTATGAATTAAAAAACATTCCGACTTGATCAGTAGTCACTTTAGCTGAGGTTGCTAAATCGTAGCGTTTGGGCACAGCTGATCCAGATTCGAATTTCGGTCTCATTTTAATCTGTTTCATACTAACCGAAACTGTTTGACGGAAGTAGAGCTGAACAAATCTTCAGGTGCACCAACCAAATCTTTGTTTGGGTAACCAAAAAAAATTTGGTTTCAACAACAGAGTATTTTATCGCACCTATACAAACAATTAATTTGGTTGTGCCAAATAATCTTTGTTTGATTAAAAAAAAACTTTCATTCAAACATAAACAATCTAGAAAAACCAAAAATTCAATAGCCGAGGGAAATAATTTTCCAATTCCATAGTTGCCTTTTATAGAAGAGCAAAATTTTGAACCTCATATGTAATAAATTCTCCATTTAGTGTTGAAGTATTTTAATGAGGTGGCAACTTACAAAAGTTACCAGCTGGGTAACTTCCAAACGAAATCGCAGTAAACTTCACATTTCGTGAGAATTATAAATTCACGTGTATATATTCATACATACACAGATACATTAATATTGACATAATTGTGTGTATATGGCCAATTTGTCGCGTTCACTGTAAAATCGCACCGCTGTAGATGCAGCAAGTGATCGCTGATGTACACGCAAAAAAAAATTAAGTTTTTAAACTGTTCAGCACAGTGGGAACTGGAAACTACCATTACTCGTGTTTTTATCTTTTCGCGGTTTCTTCACACTTTTTGAATCAGACTTTTGAAAAATCACCTTATGTGTGACGTGTTTGGTTTTATCATAAAAATGTCACGTATTACAAGCGTTTTATAATTGTGTTAATACAAAAGTACATTATTTCGTGTTAAATTTAACTTTTACATATATATTCTGCTCATAAAATACAATATATTACTTATAATTAATATTAATAAATAAAGGAAGAAAAAAGGTGTTTTGGTAATGCCTAAGAAATAGTCCTTATGGGAAAAAACATTACACTGAGTGTGCATAAATTCGGTGTGCTGTCTCTTAGGTGTAATATTCTATACTTAGATTAGCTTTGTTTGCATGAGGCGGAGGAATATCCTGGAAGTAGAACTTTAGCAGCGCTTCAGAAAAGTCTGGAGAAGTAACGTGTGAACAGCCTATTTAGTTGTTTGTTAACGTGCCTGGAGTTCACAATGTTTTGTCGTTTTCTACAGCTGACTCGCGTTAACGAATACGTGGCTCTCAATTTGTGGGGTTTGTTTTGTCGCTTGACAGTGCAAGCAAACGCTTATAGCCATACCAATTTTCAAACAGATCTCGCAAAGTTTTTGGAGGAGACTGATCCAGTTATGGTTGGAAACACCGCGTTGGTCACCTCGTCGTTTGGAGCCTACTATAATAGTAGAGGTCCCGTCTTCTTAAGCCTTAGAATGAGCAACAGTACGACCGAGGGCTCGTTTACAATCGACGTGTCGCACGAGGAAGTGAATACCTGAGTCGTAAATACCAGCGTCTACACGAACTCGTCGCGTGCGTAACCGACGTGACCTGGCGTGGCTTGGCCTGCAAATGGCCATCTTCATCTTCTTGTGTTACGTTTTAAACGCCGGATAATCAGAAATACGTCGTTGAAACTACTGCCGTCAAGTGAATAACCGAATAAATGTAAAAAAAAAAAATGTGTATTGACTCCATTGTTGACGTTTCCCGCCAACAATAAAATATTTTTGTATACCTTTTCGCACGTTAATCTTTGTTACCGCTGTAGTCTTCTCTGCGTTTTTTTTTAACAATTATTTTTTTAGTCGTAAAATCTGTAGCTTAAATAGAAATAAAAAAAACGCTGAAACTCAGTATAGCTAACCCAAGAAAGTAAAAACTTCCATACTTGAAAAAAATATTTCCCTCTTTCTGTTTTTTTATCTTATTGGTCAGTCCTGTTTGCGGTAACGCCAGCTGACTTGTATTGCACCCCAAGTACGTTATGTTGCGCCATGTCAAGTCAGTTGTGGACAAGCTCTTATGTCTGCTTCACATGCACGACGTTACGCCGAACAGACGGAACGGTAAGCTGAAACAGCCAATCAGAAACCGTCCACCTTCCCCGCACGAGCCACGCATAAAATTTTAGCTCACCCCAAAAGCGAGCAGACTTCGCCGATTTTTACCAAAGGTGCATGCACATGTCCATGTTTTACATCAATAATTTCATGGATTATCAACGTATATTGGTGTAACAGTCTACGCTGGTCAAATAAATGTATTTTCAATGAAATATGTGAATTCGTATTCTAATTACGCTGACAAATTTATCAGACAGATGTTATTTGGAAACGAACCGATAGCTAGCACTACAGTATATATATATGTGTGTGTGTGTTTTTCGGAAGTGTGCAACGATAGTATATACATTAAAAATAATTCAGTAAAATTCTTTCCACACTGATGTTAGTAAAGTAAAGAGAAAAACATTGCAGATTATAATTTATTGTACAAAGTTTGTATTAAAAATGACGAACGAACCAGCGCGGTCGCAAACTGGGCTCGCTACCGAAGAAACAAAATGGCAGCACAGGAAACTTGCTTCACGTGTGAACAACCGTGGGTTCCGTCCGCTTCGTCTGTACGAACGTGATCGGCGTAAATGCGAATTAAGCTTCATCATCCAAACTTCACTTTATATATCGTGGTGTTTTGTCCACCAGAAAACTCTACCCAACAAGCCTATCCAACTTCCCGTGCCACTAGAACGGATTCTGTCTCACCTCAAGCAAGACTTTACTTCTGTCAGTGGCGATGTGGACAAGTTTTTCGTCCCCCACTCCTTACACAAATCACCCCTCCTTTCCCCCCTCCATCACCAACTCCCTTTCTGTTCTATCCACAGAACCCCGACGACATAAATCTTCAAACAGATAGTTTTAGATGGCCTCTCATCTCTTCCATTTCGTTCCTGAGGTAACAGAGATCAAAGTCTCGGCGACTGAAGAAGGGGAAGGAAGTATGCAGATGAAGGACGGCACTGTGATGTCCGTGATGCTTGAAAAGCGGCGCAGAAGCACGGCGGTCCTTTCAAAACCGCGAGGTGAACCAGGCCGATTGCGATTCAGTGCGGAATTACGTCTGCGGTGACTGAAAGGAAATGTTTCGCAGGCTAGCTGTAATTAGTATCTTACCTCCACGCGCAAACAAGCAGTTATTTATGTGCGCCTTTCTTAAGGTGGCTGCGGTTAGATGTCGTAGAATTATTTCATTACTGGAAATGTTGTTTATTTTTTGTTCGCCTTAACGCAGAGTTACCAATGTCGATAGCGGATGCTCGTTATATGCATTAGAAGTTTGCCTTACGAGATTTATTTATTTTAATTGTAAGACAACATTCATTAATACTGTAATTCGTTGCTTAGTGTCATGATAATCGCATGATCCTAGTTAGGTGACGTTTGTAATTGGTTTAACCGTTGAAATCGGTTCTTACGGTGTTAAGGCCCCGCAATCTTGGATTTTCACTATGTTTGCCATTATTTATATTCAAGAATGTTTATCGTAATTTTCCGCCCGGCATGACACAAATAACAATATCTAAAGCTTTATCAAACTTTTATATCTGTACTGCATTTATTAATTTTTGACTAGTGACTGACGGCAAGAAATAAATGTATGTCTCTTGTGGGCGGTTACAGAGACGATTCTGCCAACAATGGTCAAGCAGTGCATGTTTTAGAACATGCGCAAAGCAATGTCCTATGCCTTGTCGACGCCCAAAATAAAATACAAAACCAGAAATGCAAGTTAAGGCAAAAATTAGGTAAATCCAAGATGGCGGGGATTGATTACCCTTAACAGTAAAACATCGTAATAAGTATATATATAAAGTGCTCGGTTGTGAACACTGTTTCATGAGGACTTTTAAACCATTACGTGCTGTATTTCGTATTTTGTTTTATTTCACTGGTTTATTGTAATAAATTTACAGTGCTTGGCAGCCAAAGGCTATTCATTTATCCACTGAGTTCTTAACCAGTTTGTTCGCTTAGAGAGAAGAGAATGTGTAAACTTTATTTTTGATGGTTCCTCAGTTGTACAATAGGGTGGAGTGAAAAAATCATTTTTCGACAATTGTAATGGAATACCCGGGGAAAGTTGTGGGTAGGCTTCATAAGTAATAGCGTAAAATATTTTCTCTCTAGTCTATGGTTAAGAGGTGCCCCAAGAATTTTGAAATTTCAGATTTTTTGTTAAAATCAGCAGGTACTATAATATTTGTAAAATCTAATACAGCAATTTAATTTTAATAGAATAGCTTGAATAACTAAGGAAAATAGCCCTAATGTCTAGCACATTTTTT
>NQII01006533.1:81168-100853 GCA_002778355.1 Clitarchus hookeri
CACGTCTGTCACGTTTAATGATTCTCGTCAGTCGTCGTTTGTCCCGTTCTTTCACAATCTTGTTCCGGCCGCAGCGATGTCGAAGATGTGATGTTTTACCGGATTCCCGATATTCACGGTACACTCGCGAAATGGTCGCACGCGAACATCCAAATGTTATCGCTACCTCGTAGATGCTATGTCCCATCTCTCGTTCGCCGACTATAACACCACGTTCAAACTCACTTAAATCTTGATAACCTGCCTTTGTAGCAGCAGTAACTGATCTAGCTGCCGATCGCATCGCGTTACTCTGATTGGTTCCATGCCTCTATTATTTGCATTCGCACGCCTATACCAGTTTTTTTTGCTCTTCAGTGTATAAAACGCTTGTGATACAGCGTTTAAGGGGACAGCAAAGCATGTCACACATATGGTGATTTTACTAATGTTTTATTCAAAAAAGTGTGAAGAAACCGCGAATAAACTATAGCAAATATGTTTAAAATGAGAACAATTTTAAATACTGCGCTTTGGGTTGTTTTCGGGAATGTAAGCAATTTTAAATTAACCTTTGAAAAAAAAAAAGTTTCATATTAACTGCATATATGTTGTCGCACATACTGGCATGTATACTCCCAGTTATTATTGGTAATACATTTTAATTTCTAGCAATCTAATATTTCCACTTAACTAACGTATGGATAAATTCATTAGGCCCATGGCAATGTATAAAAAGGGGCGTGTGGTGAACTGTTGCAAGGTAAGCTGGCGTTAGCCCCGTGCTGTAACCTGTTGCTTGGGCTCCCTTGCTGCTCGCTCGTGAGTGGTCAGAATGCATTCAGTTTCCCTAGCCTGCACGGTGGTTGCTGGCTCCTGCTGAGTGCTCCGAGAATGTACAGCAGTGAGCAAGCACCAGCTTACATTGCAACAGTTCACCACACGCCACTGTGTACAATTTTTGTGTGACGTGCAGAAATCTTAACCCTTTTATGCAATCTATAGACAACTGTCTACATGTTGCTTAGAAAGATTATATTTGATCGGCACTACTCTGCAAGGTTTAGTGCCCAATGATTGTCCGTGAAGTTTAACTGACTCGTAAACCTTGCGTTATGACTGGTTCATACCACTGATCGCCGATCACAAAAAAAAAAAAAAAAAAACAGATTATTGGTTGTAATAACGAATTAAATACTTCGCCCAATTAAGTACTGCACGCATTGAAAAATTGATCATTTGCAACACCAGAGATCATAAATTAATGTGGGTATAAAAGGGTTAAGGAAGGCTTTCAACAGTGCTAATTTGACCTCATTTATTCTATAGCCATTTGCATGGCAAAAGGACGAAAGTGTGCTACACAACGAACGTGAACAATTTCTCACAACAGCTTGATGCGACATTGTCAGCTGCTACAAGCGTTGTGGAATGCGGTTAATTATATTTGTTCATTTACGTTTATCCGAGATCAGGCTTCCAAGAGAACGCGTTCATCATAATTTTGCGGGCGTGTGAAGCTGGAGTTAAAGGAATGAGCAGCTGTTTCACATCCGTATTTGCGAGTACTCTGCGGCAGTGCTTTGCTTCATGTCGATCAGTAAAACTAAATACTCAACATGTACTGTCAAGCTGTAAAAAAATAATCAAAAATGTATTTGATCAACCCTCCTTGACAAAATTGGTTTCTAGAGCTGCGTCAACGTGTTTAGTTCTGCTGTGACTGCGCGAGGCAAAGTGCTTTGGCATCGGCGTGTTTGCCACTTGTTAGATGTGTGGCTTGTAGTACAGTGAGCTCAAGTAAACACCGCAACTCCGACCGAGGCGGCGTATTCTAGAGGACCGGGTTCGATACTTGGACCGGCCATCCGGATTTCGTTTTTCAATGGTTGTCCGAAAAATCTCCACGATCGATGTTTTTTTTTAAAATGATAAAGGTCTCGGCAGTTTCCTTCCGTGGTACTGATGTCGACAAGATGTTGTACCATGCCTACCTACTAATACCCGCAACCTGTAAAATACTTTTGCGAACCCCACTAACCAGTGTTGCTGCTAACATCGTAACATTTTGCTGCGACAGACGAGCACATCATCGCCTACCAATACACGGAAATTATTCCTGACCACAAAAACTCCTTATGTGGTTGCCACTAAATACTCATATGACAACACACGATCTTTCGTAGTTTATATAATTTTGTGCCCACCAAAATAGTTTTTTTGGTCACCACAAAATGTTTGTTTCAGTGCACGGTTCCACCTGCCTTCTCTCAAATTCCCAATAGGGGTTTCCAGCATGTAGGCTACGACGTGTGCACGATTGATAAACCAGTTGCTGTTTTGTGTCGGTTCATTATAAGAAAACCATATACATCTTCGCCATGTAGGTACTATACATATTCCCTCTTTAACCGGTAACCTAACACACAATCCTTCACAGTGGTTTCTTAATGAAGCTGTCGCAATTGTAATCATGCCTGTATACTTCGAAAACTAGGACATCAAAGAATCTTCCGCCTAAATATTGAAAAGCAAACTTACCAACGTCAGGGTAAAATACCTTAACATCTGTCAGTATTCTGGAGCCGCGGTTGGCGCAGCGGCTAGAGCGCTCACCTGCCGCCAAGTTGAACCGGGCTCGATTCCCGGCGGAGTCACTCCCGAATTTTCGCACTTGGGAATCGTGCCGTACGATGCCGCTGGTCGGCGTGCTTTCCCGGGATCTCAAGTTTCCCCAGCCCCTTCACTCCGACGCCGCTTCATTCTCACCTCACCTCGCCTCACCTTAGGGATGTTGATATCGGAGAAATATCGATATTATTTATATTGGCTATTTATAAAAGTATCGTTTTACAAAACGATCTATTGAAAGAAAAAAAAGATTTTCGATACATCGAAATACGATATTTTATGTATTAAAGGTCTTTACAAATGTAAAATGGCTTGAAACACCTATTACATATTGAGCACACAAGGCATTGCAGAAAGATGTGCCTGTTTTTGGTGCATGTTACCAAAGTAAACATACTCTTACATGAATGCCTGGGAGCCGTATCTGAGTTCGTGATTTTTAATTTATTCACACAACTATTATTAACAGCTATAGTAATCTGCCTCCACTATTACTCTTTTTTCATTTCACAGCGAGCGCAATGGTTAATGTCTATTTCAACTCTAATTAACGTCTTCCTTATATGTCTCTGTTGGGTTACTGCCAATTTACTCAAACTCATCATTAACACAAGTTCAGCGTATCTGTTACCATCATTTGCAATGTATTACACTCACGTATCTAGTTCACTAGTCCAGTCTGCAGTCGTACTCTTCACTGCTATGATAATCGCAGTCGCAGATCTTCCTCCAGCTGGTCACTTATCTCGCCGCGCGCTTCTCTCCTCGCTAGTTGTCTATCGCTGAAACTCATCCGTTCAACAACTGCCGGCTCGGAGGCCCGACGCGTCTTTTATAGCCGCTGGCCTTGACCTGGAAGTTTCGCAGCACCCCGAGTCTAGCTGAGAGAAGCGATGTCAGCAATCCAGAGCATTCTTCAGAGGTTCAAAGACACCCGATACCCATGGTCGGGAGCGGCACGTGCCCTGCCAGGCATGACAGGCACGCTTTGTAAACATTCCTTTGTGAAAAAGCCGCCGCGTCTCCGGTTGCAACTGATAGACCGCTCGTTAATAAATCATCCAACTACTCTGTCCTTCACTTCCGCTTGCTCGCGCGGGACAGAAGCAGTGAACGCGCAACAATAGTATATTTTAAATTCAGTTTTCGTATTCAAAACAGAGCTTATTAAATGAGAAATGTAAAAATATTTATTTCCAATAACCAGAAAATTAATACATTTATTTTTCGATTAAATATTGTTAGAATTCATATAATATCGCCATTTTTATTTGTTGGTATTTTTTCAACATCCCTACCTCACCCTCGTCGGTTCTCAAGACACCGTTGTTAACGCTGTTGGACCCCAAAAAATTTATTATTTTATAATTGTACCAAACATTGTTCAACTCGTACGTATTGAATGAGAAGATATTTTCTTAGAATAAAAAATTATTACACTTTATATTTTTTGAATAATTTGATGTCAAATACAAAATTATTCTCTTTTGTTGCAGCCATTATAACAAATACTAACTAAGTTGAGCAGATGAAGAAATATACAACATAAAATAATGCCGTGGGCTACTGCTTTACATTTATGTAATAACCAAATAACAGTTCTTACATTTAAAAAAACCTTAAAAAAGTCAAAATTTCTTTATATTTAACTTTTTTTCAAATACATGGTTTGTTATTTAGTGATTTACACGTGTGTTATGCGGTAGGCCACAAAATTCATTTATTTTGTAATTTTTTTCATCTGTACCAATTAGTCAGTATTTGTTATAATGGCGGCAACAAAATGGAAAAATTTTGTATTTGCCATCAAATTATTCAAAAAGTACAAAGTGTGAAAATTTTTTATTTAAAAAAAATGTCATCACAAGACGAACAATGTTTGGTACTATTGTAATATAATTAATTGTTTTGAGGTCAAACACCCTTAAGAGCCGTGTCCAAACGTCTCCACTCGCCTCTCCACTTTCAATTTTCTGTTACAAGGGGAGGTTTTCACGACGGCAGAAGGGCGACGGGAGTGACGGCGCGGGGTTGATACGGGGGCCCGTGGCGCGGCCTGGCGGACAGCTCCAGGAATAACCCGGCGCTGCCCCCGGACACGTGCGGCGTCAATAATTAAGGCCCGACCGCCGCTGTCCGGATCCGTCGGCCGGAAGCGCGGAATGCAAATAACCGTGACACTTCCCCCCACCTGGGGATATCATCTCCGCGGCGGAATAAGCTATTACTCTGCTCTTGCCCGTGACGTCGGAGAGAGCGACGCAATGCCCGGCTCCAGAGGCCAGATATTTTCGTGGCGGAGCTGTGGACGCCATTATCCGTGTTAGCCCCGTTTGTGTCCGTCACCGTGGGGCGGGCGGTTCGCAATGTACTGTACTGTAGAGAAAATGGAAGAAAAAATAGCATTCACTTGGAACTGGAAAACGTGATGGGAAATAATGTTCTGAACAAGATTTGGAATGAATTTGCCACCAAAGTCGGAAGAAGGCTTGAAGACTTTGACAAATGGCAGGGAGAACAAATTTCTGATGATCCAAGAAGGGGTGCTCAGGTTAAGGCTTTCAAGAGGAAGTCGGGGCACTTCAGATTGGCGAGGAGGACAGGTTTTTAAAAAGAGAAAACCGGTATAATAGCGAATTACGGCATAAAGAACAGTGAATGGCCCGAAGAAAACAAGAGGAGAAATTGCCGTGCACTGTCTTACACATCCGAGTACAGTTGCAGTGCGGGAGGATGGAGGGTGTGCAGGCCTTCTGGCCTTAAAAACTTGTACTGTCTCGAATTGCCAAAGACATATCCAAGGAACAGAGGGCTTAATAAGAATAAAATAAATAACACAAGCCAACGATAAAAAAACGTTTTTAATGATTTTGCCCAATTCTTATGTTTTTTGGTGTGCCGAGTCCGAAAATAATAATAAAAAAGTCATAAAACCCACCATTTTTTCACATTTGAATATACGGAATGTGAGAAATTCATTTTTTATCTAATATCTGTGCATTTTTATATACTTTATCTATATATTGTGATATACATTTATACACATTTTATATACTTCATATACATGATTAATATACTAAAACATACAGTAAATCTAAATGAAATTAGGTGGGCAGTGGTGGTACGACTGTTTGTTTTCTTTCAGTCAACACAACCTCACTTTTCAGCTTTTTGCCCATGTGCTCTAAGACTGGCTAACCGTGGTTGTAAAAACTTTCCTAACAGTTTTTGTTTTATATGTGGTGAGTTTGTAATTAAAAAAACATCAAAGAAACATTACAGAGTTTTTTAATAAAAGTGTACTCGGTATATTTTGGAATAAAACTCGGTGATCAAGAAAAACCTTGGTCTCCACACAAGGTATGCTATGTTTGTGTTGAAGATCTTAGAAAATGCTCAAAGAAAGAAAAGACAGCTTTTAGATTTGCAGTACCCATGATATGGAGAGAACCAAAAAATCATTCAGACGATTGTTATTTTTGTAGCATTGATGTTACTGGATATAACTCCAAAAACAAGAAAGTAATTGTCTACCGTAATCTTCCTTCCGCTATTTGGCCAGTCGGTCATGGCCCGGGACTTCCTGTCCCTGAGCCACCACAGGCTATTGAAGACGTTTTACTTGATCAGTCCAATGAAACTGAATCTGATGAAGGTAAACCGGATGATGATGAGTTCCAGTGTTCTCCAGAAAATTTAAAACCTCAGTTGTTTACACAGGCTGAGTTAAATGATTTGGTAAGAGATTTGGGTTTGACTAAAGAGAAAGCTGAATTGCTTGGCTCTAGGCCAAAAGAAAAACATTTGTTGACATCTGGAGCATCTATTTATCAATATAGAACAAGAAACCAACAGTTCGCTAAGTTTTTTTAAGCAAGAACAGAATTTGGTGTATACTGCCATGAAATTGGTTGTCTAATGAATGAATTTGGAATTGAGTACAACAATTAAGAATGAAGGCTTTTTATAACTAATCAAAAACTATCTTAAAAGTTGTTCTTTTACATAATGGTAATACGTATGCTTCACCGCCTGTGGCTCATTCAGTCCATATGAAGGAAACTTACGAAAATTTAGATTATTATTTTAAAGGAAATTAATTATCCTGTTCACGATTGGATGATTTGTGGAGATTTGAAAGTTGTTTGCATGCTCGTAGGCCAAAAAAAAAAAAAAAGGATTGACTAAATTTCCATGTTTTATATGTGAGTGGGACAGCAGAGCAATGGATCGACACTGATCCACAAAACATTGGCCTGCAAGAAAAGCCTTAACACCTGGAAATAAGAACATTTTGCATAAAACTTTAATAGATCCAAAAAAAATTCTTCTACCACCTCTTCACATTAAATAGGTTTAATGAAACAGTTTGTAAAAGCCTTGCATAAAGATAGTGAATGTTTTAAGTATTTATGTAAAACGTTTCCTCATTTATCAGGAGCCAAACTGAAAGAAAGGGTTTTCGTTGGGCCTAACATTCGTAAAATGATGTTCGATTCCAACTTTGAAACAAAAATGACTACAAAGGAAAATCAGGCTTGGATATCATTTAAGCAAGATGTGACTAAGTTTTTGGGCAATGTTAAATACCCAAACTATGAGCTTATCGTAGCTAATATGATAGACAAGTTCAAACATCTGGGATGCCTGATGAGTCTTAAAGTCCACTTCTTACACATCCATCTTGACTTTTTCCCTGACAACTTGGGTGATGTGAGTGAAGAACAAGGGGGGCGATTTCACCAGGACAACAAAGTGAGGGAGAAACGTTACCAGGGACTGTGGAATGTCAGCATGATGGGTGATTACTGCTGGTCACTTCACCGAGAACAACAAAATGCATCACATCGGAGAAAAAGCTACATAAGAAGCTTCAAAGAGAAGAGAGAAAGGAAATACCAAAAAATAAAGACTTCAAATGTATGTAATGAATTTTTTTTAATGCAATCGCATACGTCGCATTTTAAAATACAAATGCATATTGTGAGAGAACTGTGGGTGATACAAAACAATTGATGCCAGATTCGGTTTCAGCAACCAAAAATACATAAGATTGAGCTGAATTTATTTAAAAAGTTTTCACAAAAAATTCTTAGTTGGCCTGCGTAATTTCTTAGTTTATTTAGAACGCTATGAAATACGCATATTTCTTATTTACGAAATGCAACTGTATATACATACTGTTAACTCTTACTCCACTGTAATAAACTATTTACTTTGTTTTGCGGAAAAGTGTTGGTTTATAATTCTCCATAAATGTCCCCAAGCTCTCCGTAAAATTACGGACACGTCGCTGTTCAAAAACGGACTTTCCGTAAATTTCACAGAACTTTCCGTGAATTCACGGAATATCAACATAAATTCGCTTGTGAGTTTCCTGTTCTTCCAATTTTATAAAAGCTATAACGAATAAAACTCTTCAAATTTTTTATGTAGGTGCTCTAATGTCTATAAAAATATATTTAAAATAGTTCATTTATTTTATACCTGGGCGAAATTTTAACATGAGACAAATTTGAGTAAACCGTAACTCTAACCACTCAGCCACGACCTTCACGTTAAGTATTATGTATTATAACTTTGGTCTTTCTAGTAAACTCACGTAAGCAACTTTTATCAGTTTCTATTAAAGTTATTATATTTCAAGTGTTGCTAATTATGAATACGTCTTATGCTACTGTTTGAAGTTCGAAGGAATACGTTTAGGTGGGGTGGATATACCAGCTGCCGCAGATACGATAATTTTATGGTTATAATGTCGTTGTTTATTCCCGGAAGGAGAATATATAGAAAATACGGGAACTTCCGTATTTGGTATTTACGAAGCTCAGCTTATTTTTTCGTCATTACGGATTGCGTTTCCGTATATTTTCTGTAAACTGAAATTTTTTGACAGTGTACGTCTCCGAGAGCAAATTTTATGCCACTTTTAATGTTCTTAACTATGTATTGATACTCTACAGCCACTTAATCTTCTCGCTTATTAGTTACCCAAATACGATCAAATACCCACTGTCATACATTTACATGATTCCAAATGTTCGCCATTTAAGCTTAACTTCGTTACATTCCAGCAACTGTTCACTGCGCCGTCAACAGTTGTCTCCCTTCGTCGTACGTACCACGCAACAACGGCCATTCAAGGCCGCCGGCACAAAGGAACCCCACCACTGAGATAACCTGGTCTAGAAGGTTCTTCGCACAACGAGTTCCGCCGAGTGTCGGGGCGTGGGGAAATGCACGGAGGCGAAGCCGCCGCGCATAACAATACCTACCGTTGATTCACGGTTACCGCAATCTTTACTGAAGCCATGTGAAAGATCTGCTTTCAGGCTATTCCTCCGACGCGTGCAAACAAAGCTCCGCCAAGTCTAGAAAATTACACCAAAGAGGCAACGCACTGCATTCGCGCGCGCTCGGCTTAGTAATATTTTGCATTAGAACTATTTCTTACTAGGCAATACCAACACGCCTATTTTCTCCCTGTTTAAATTCATGTTAATTATGTTAATCATAAATGAAACATTATAATTTACAGGTAAATATAAAATAAAGTAAAATTTAAATAAAAATAAGCCTTTATGTAAACAGAAGTATAAATTGGTTTTGACGTATGATTTTTTTTTAGGCAACAAATAAATGGAGTGATTTTTCAAAGGTTTTGTTCAAAAAGTGTGAAGATGCAGCGAATAAGACTATAAATAACTCTTTCCGTAGTTATGTAAGGCGCACTGCGACTTATGATCTTGTGAACACGGCTACGACGGCAGGATTCTTAATTTTACTAAGATAATGTTTCAAATACGACAATACTGCTGCAAATACTGCACTGAAAACTAAAAAATCCTCTTTGTTGCCTTGTTGTGATGGGTAAGAAACATTTATTATGGCCACAGTGTGTAAAATCAACATAATACAGATAAACGTAAGTTTTTTCCTCTATAATTGGCCATTTTCCAGTATTTTTTTCTGCAGTAGCAACAAACGTTGCACGTAGTTTTTTCTTCTCACTGCATGTAAACTTTGAAATAATTAGTGATTGTATTATTTGCATTGGTAGTTTTTATAGAAACCTCGTTTCGTTATATTGCTCTATTACTAAGACACTTTATTTGGTACAGAATAACGTAAAAACTTATAGATAATTAACTGAGTTCTTCATTTGAGAACCGTTTCGATAATCTGTTCTTTTTTTTAAGGACGTAACGAAGATGGCGAATGTTGTGCTAGTACTGCTGTTGTCGCGTTTATAAATGTTCTTATGAAATTCATGACTGTAACATTTTGCTGATTCTGGAGTGGTTTGCTATTACCTTTCGCATTGTGGACACAAAATAGGTTAGTATAAGTAACTCAAACGGCGTGGAGGTTCCCTTCATTTGGACGTAACCATCCTCTGATTGGCTTCGCAAGACTCGGCAACGGGGCTTGTGTCTGATTGGCTACTGCGTGCTGCGGAAGGTTCCCCATTGGATGGGCGGCCGGTCGGCAAGTAAATTACGAAACGCGGAATGGCGGGTGACGTTCCGATTGTGTGTCCTGAGTGGCTTGGTCAAAGACGGACACGGCGCCAGCAGCCAGTGGAGGTATAACAACAGCTGATGTGTGTATATTGTATTGAAGTCTACTGTGTGATCTGATTTTTACGCGAAAAGTCACTGGCTCTACTGATCACAGAGTAATTGAATATAGCGGAACTTCGTTATCCAATAAGCACCTGGCAACTTTACTTGCCAGTCGGCAGCCCGACCAGTAGGTTTACTACCTGCGAAATTCGCGTTATTTGAAGACAGAATAGACTTCAAACACGTGTGCATTTGTATCACATTTGCGCATCCTGGACAGCTTTTGTACCAATACGAAGTAGATCACTATTAGACAGCAAAACCACTTCCAACGAAGTCAAAATGGTAACTGGTTCCTCGCCATGCCAGGAACCAATAAACGAAGATGTTGCTATAACCTATCGCGAAATATCGGACAGCGTGTTACGTTTCAACGTCCAATGAACATACCTGCAACATGACTGTTCTTGTTGGCTGCAGTGCATGGGAGGAACTAACTCCTTGTTTGACGAGCCCAATGAGATTTTCGTTGTTCTGACACTGAACGTACATTATTCGCTTGCGAAAATATGCGCTTTTGTCAACCAATCATGAAAAATATTAAGAATCCGTAGATGTTTGGAGACTACTTTGTCACGAAATATTTTTTGCGAAAATTCACCATCTCAATCAATAAACAAATGGCATTGACTGTAATGTAAATAGAGCAGTGGAGTCTATCGTGCTGCCAGACTGTGATGCGAAGTTTACAGTACCCCTCCAATAAGGGAAACTTCATAAATTGCAATAGCTAGTCAGACTCAATGCTGCGCAGGCCAATGAGCAACCGAGTTCTGTTACATCAAAGGAACCGTCATGCAATCTCCATCTTGCTTCTATATCGCCTACGTATATATTCTGTGCTGTAATCACGACCTCACGATATATTTATTATTTCTGTGCTTTCACTGAAAGGAAATGTTATTTCCGTCAAGAAATTATGTATTTAACGGTAATCAGATGCACACAAAAAAAAATTCAGTCATTGTACAAAAATAATTTCTGATAACTAGTTGCCAAAAAGTTGTTAGTGCCATTACAAGTTAATACTTTTAAATTTCGTGAGTGTCAGTATAACTGCAAGAATTTTTCAGTAATTCTAAAATCCTAATTTTGCAAAAGTACAAATTCAACAGCTACAACATGTTTTGTAAAAGTACTAGTATTTGAATTTTTACAAAAAATGTATTTTAAATTTACAAATAGTTTTCTGTTTATGAAGTTTTAATATATATTTATATTCGATATTAATCTATGTGTTTTGTGTTACTTTAAGTTTTTTGATCAGAATTGAAGTTTTAAATTTGGGATAATTTACATAACTTATAAAACCTAAAGTTAGATGAAAACCTTAGAGGTTTTCTAAGTCACAGATATTTTAATTACAGGAAAATGACTCGAATTCTTTCGATGCTTTCTGGCTAATGTGGACTGATTGTAAATTGTCTACCTGTGTGACATGTACTTTGCCAGGATCATATGTTTGTACTTCATTTATGTACTTTTGGCATTACACAAGTATTCCTTTTATTGACTTGGAAAAACCATTTCTGTGCGTTCCATCTTCCACAAACCTTAAACATTTTATAGTTGCTTAAAACGACCTTAGCTTTGCATTTGAGTAGAATTATTATGGGTAGTATGGCATAAGGGGATCTGGGATGGGCGCCAGGCGCTGGCCGACTCCATCTTCAATTTCCTTTTTTACTGTCAAAATTTATTTTTTCCCTTAAATTTTTTTTCCCTCAAAATTTCACTTTTTCCCTAAAAATTTTCCGTTTATCCCTCAAAAAGCATCGATCCCCTCGTTTTCAAAAACGAGCCCCATTTTTGCAAAAACGATCCATTGGAAGGTTTTGGAGGGCTCGTTTTTTACACGCGACATTGACCTTCCTCATAAAAAACTTATTTTAAAAAAATTATTAAAAAATTTACGGGGTTCTATGGCAGGTAAATCGATTTGTCAAAATTTTTTGGGAATTTTTGGAATTTTTTGGCTGGTCATCCAAGATAAAGGTCTAAGGTCAAGGTCGTCGACATATAACATGGGTGACGAGATGAACACTGGCCAACCTGTCGATGGCCTGTTATGTCGGGAGCTTAGTCGATCCACCTGCTATCGAACCCCAAACCTCCTACATGTAAAACTTTAAATAATTTTCTAAAATTCCTTTTTTTTTTTTTTTTTTTTTTTTTTTTTTTTTTTTTTTNAAATATTTTATACAATTTTTCGATTTCATAATTTTTTTGGAATTTTTTGGGTTTAAGGTTATTGGGCACAGAATCGAGGTCAATATCACAGGTAAAAATCTAGTCCCCCCCCTCCTCTTCAAAAACTTCCATTGGATAGTTTTTGCAAAAAAGGGCTCGTTTTTTAAAATGAGGTGAGTGGTGCTTTTTGAGGAATAAACGGGAAATTATAAGCGAAAAAAGAGAAATTTGGAGGAAAAAAAGGAAAATTTTAAGAAAAAAATATGGAAAAAGGGAAATTGACGATGACGTCGGCCGGCGCCTGGCGCCTATCGCAGATCCCCTTATGCCAGACTCCACATAGTTATTGTACTCATTTGTCGCAAGGCTGAACTAAGTGCAATAGTTTATAGCGTCCCAGTAAAGTCTAGTAATATTTGTTTGAAATGGGAATCGAATCAGTCCCGCTTATTTTTGGAGAAACGATGCCAAACTTATAAATAGCAAATAACGATCAACTACACGTAGCGTGCATATTTACATCTCATTACCACACTTTCTGCTGAGCAAACATGTTGGGATGTATGGTTCGTAGGTATGTACATAAATTGTAGCTAAATTAAATTAGTTTACCCTCGGGATATCTACGGTTAATAACAACATTATGTATTGAGTTCACGCACTAAAGTATATGTACTTACTCTGTAGACATCCGAGGGTCATGTAAATATTTTGGGTCAGAACTAGCGATATTATAACATTGTTTGTTCACGCGTGTATTAGCTGTGTTGTATTAGACCTGTGTGTTGGCAAATAAAAATCTATTTAAATTTTCGTAACACGCATAAAGCGTATATTCGTATGGCATTTATCTTATTAAGCTTGGAGTTGAAATGGCATATTTTAAAATAACTACTATTCTGGAAATCTAGCTGAACTGAGGTAGATTAGATGTGTATCAGTTTCAATGATGTTTTCTTAAATAATTAAGGTTTTAATATTTAATATGCACATAAATAATGTTTATAAAAATTAATTGGTTTTTATTTAGAGCAGCAATTTCTGTGACGTGTATTTCGGTTATTACAAATTGGGAATTCGTGCTTGAGTAAAGTGCCCATTTCAATAGCATATCTATCAAAAGTTATATATATATATATCCTCGACAAAATTGATTGCAGATTCAATATAAAAATTTAAAATGTCATGAATTTACGCCAATTGGAAGCGTTTTATCACTGTAATATAACATGTTTGCGTGGGATATATTAGAACTTTCCAAAACTAATTTAAGAAAGAATGGTATTTCACGGGAGGTTCTTTAGTATCTGTGAGTAGGGAACTGCTAGGAATTTTACGGTTGGGAAAGTTTGCAAAGTTTAACTATTTTACAGTTTTCGACACAGGTTCAATTTCGCGTGGAAACGACATGAAAGTTGTGAATAAAATTTCTACTGCGTTCGTGCACTTATTCAGATTACCAACAAATCCGACAAGCTAGTTATTTAAAATACAGTATATTGGATTTCGTGAGCATTTATGTTGAGACTTTAAAATTGTGTATTTTATGGAACACGTGACGGAATAATTCCGTAGCCACAAACAATAAAAAATTTCATTTCGCAAAATTCCGTCGTTAAAATGTTGACTGCCAAATTGTATGAATTTCAGCTGGATGTAAACATATGTAGGTTTGTAAGCCAATAACGATCTCTGTGAGAAGGAAATTACATATTGAGTTTATAACCGTCTTTTGGATTATACTAAAAACGCTGATATTTTGAAATCAAAGTCACAAGAAAATCATTATTAATTTACGTCAGTCAACGATGGATGCTGTTATTTTCAAAGTTGGAAATACGGAGAGTTTCGGTACTTTGTATGAACGAAGCTCAGTTCCGTTTCGTGTCATTATGAAGCGCGTTTCCATACATTAATACGTATTTCCGTAATAATTTCCGTGAGTGTACGGGCATTTTCAAAAGCGCGGTGTTTTGGAAAATGTGAGTTTAGTTGCCAGCTTATAATGCCTCAAATAAACGTTAGCTAATATTATAATTAAAATAATTTTACTGGTTTCAGTGCATTGCAACATTTTATAATGACTTCTCTGTGTTCTGTGACTTTGTATCTGACCCTTAAAATTCTATTATTTCACCTCGTCACATTTGCTTTACACTTGTCAACTTTGTATGTAAGCCTACTTTTTTTTAAATTTTTTCTTTAGGGTTTTATAAATTTTTGTTAGTGCACTGAAAAGCAGCTATTTTGGAGCTACCCATAAGAGAAACGTGTAATATTTGTAGGAATAACACAAAAACATGCATAATTGTGGCAGTGTGTGTTGGTAAGAGAAAGGTGATAGAGTAGGTTCTACGTGGAAAAGTCGGGGAAATATCAGAGAATTTGTTATAAACGTACTGCTAACCAACATGTGATTGGAAGAATAGTCTTGTATAAGCTGTTCACGGTGAATTGAGCACTTTTGAAAACTCTTTTAAGGACCACCTTTCTCTTCTCATTTTGTATCCTTCTACAATATGTAAAATAAACATCGCCGTGATTCATTTGCCATCCAAGAAAAGGCGTGGAATTTTTAGGGATGTAAATGTGTTACTTCCATGAAAATTCATTTTCTAATGTGAATCAGTCCCCGAGAAAACCCGCCGACCAGCGGCATCGTCCCACGTTCGAAAACCCAGGGAGAAACCCCGCCGGGAATCGAAACCGGTTCGCCTCGGTGGGAAACGAGCAGTCTGACCACTACAGCACCGCGGCCCCTTGCATCAGTGGCGTAGCAATACATTTCTCACGGACTCAGTCCTCAAAGGGGTTGGGGGGGGGGAGAATTGCCCTGACTGAAGTGAAAGGAGGGAGGTTACGCCGGCATCAGCGCTGCTGACAGCAAATACATATTTTTATAATGATTAAAGGATTAGTAATAATTTCAAATTTATGTGTTGACAACCTATCGGGAAAAGGGGAGGTTACAACAACCAACACGCGCCCTCCCTCCTTTGGCTTCCCCACTCATCTGCATGTTAGTGCGTAATTTAGTATAGGTCGTTCAATGTAGAGTGATCACTTTTGAGACCCTAGTTACTTTTTTCCTTTCAACAATTTTTTATCCTTCAACCACATTTTTAAATAAATATTGCTATCTAAGTAATAAACACAGTTTGTGCATTCCACCGCACTCGGAAATTAACGTGTAAGGTTAAAATAAAATAGATCTATTGACTATTATTCCAAATGAGAGTGCTTTCAAAAGTGCTCACTTTACCTTGAATAGTCTTTATAGCTTTGAGCAGGGATTTTTTTCCCCCAAAGGTTTGCTCCGAGAGTATTCACTTTACCGTGAACTGCAGAGATATAGTAGCCACCAGGCAGCAGCACGTTGTTCGTCGCCGATGCTGAAGTGAGTCCGTATGTGTGTTGCAGACTTCTGCAGCTCGCCGCTGGGCATGGAGTCGGGGGCCATCCCCGACGCCGACATCACGGCCAGCTCCGCCTACGACTCGGGCATCGTCGGGTCGCAGCACGGCAGGTGAGTGAGTGCAACTGACGCACACGGCAGTCACGCATACACACCACAGAGTACGTAAACACACATAGGAGAAACGGGGGTGTACACCGCTAGCTCCAGCCACACGTGCCAGCAAAGTGGCATCACCGGCCTGCAACTAGCCGAAATGTCGTTCACCAATCAAGGCTTCTCGAGACTTGTGATCGACCTGGCAAGTTCTCATAAGCTAGAGGCCTGAAAAATTCGCGGATTCATTTCGAAACAAGCTAGAAATCATAAACGTACACCTATGCGTCATTATTGCTATTGGCCCATGCGTTGACACCTCCTTGAGATCTCTGGGCCAATAACAAACTTACAACAACCTGCATGGCCAATCAACGCCACCCACCCTGACAGCAAGCAATCAGTGAGACACTGGTATCTGATTGTTTGAACATTAGACTGCGAATTCTTACGTGCAAGTCACTAAATTAGCAAGATTTCTAGGTCTCCACTCAGAACGTGCGATAGCCCATTTGAATCAAGGCCCGTTTCCAAAGGTCCGTGCTGTTATTGCGCGACCGAGTTAACTTGCATCAAAAGAACCGTAGGGGCCGCGGTGGTGTAGTGGCCAGACTACTCGTCTCCCACCTAGCCGAACCGGGTTCGTTTCGGACGGGGTCGCTCCCGGATTTTTGCATGTGGAAACCGTGCCGGACGATGCCGCTGCTCGGCGGGTTATCTCGGGGATCTCCCGTTTCCCCCACCCTTTCATTCCGGCGCTACTCCATACTCAGTTCGCTTAACCACGCGGCTCCCAAGACCTCTATTTTAAGAGCCGCCAAAATCTCTTCACTCACTGACTCACTAACTCACTCACTCACTCACGCACGCACGCACTCACTCAAACGAACCGTCACTTCATTCCGTTTCTTTACATTCACCTATTTTGCACCTGCACCACAGAGTATATAAGCAGAGGTCAAAATGGCGTCGCGGTTCCTTTGATGTGGGCGTACCCATTCTCTCATAGGCTGCGCAAGGCTCTGGAACGTGCCTTGTGCCTGACTGGGCTACTCCGTGATGCGAAATGTTCCTTATTGGCTGGGCTGTTGGCTGAAAAGTTATTGGCGAACAGCGTTTCGACACGTTACTGCATAGACCTGCCATTTTGCTGGCGTGTGCGGCTGAGTTCGCGGTTTAAGCGTAATCGGCGGTTTAACCTCTGTATTCCTAAGTATGTAGCCTACTCTGTGCCTACACACAAAGGTTTGCTTCAATAAGAAAAACTGATTTTTCTCCTTAATGACTAAGCAAACACTTGAAATTTATTGTACCCTGCATTTCCTTTTCAGATTTTTCTTACCGAATTCTTTCTTCACTTCAAATGTTCGTTTTGCCAGCCGGACAAAATCAGGTTTTTGTTGTATGTAGAATTGTGTTTAGTCGACAAAATTTTTGCTGTTGAGAATTTTGAAAGTCTTGTTTATTGTCTACTTAATTTAACAATGTGATAGGCCGTCTCACTTTAGTCACACTTGCACTAAGAGCATGTGTTCCCGAGATTTTTTCCCCCCGAGTTCGAGGCACGGCGATACGGGCGACAATAACGCGCGCGCCCAGCGCACCATCGCCCCTACGCACAAGGCGCTGAACCGGCGCGGCGTACAGCGCTCCCGTCGTCACGCTTTGCTGTGACAATTAGATATGTAGCGGCGAGATTATGTTACAAGCGATGGAAACACAGGGATGTCACTACAAAAGAACGGTCTTATTCTTCTATATCTTTAGAAAACTGCTTAGGCAAGCTCTATAAATGCGATTTGTAATATTTTGACGATTTTCTCTTTGAATACACTTAATATGATATAAAAGAAAGCTGTGCAGAGTTATATAATTGGGTTTTATATTTTTCCCAGGATATTTATGTGCTGAGACATGCGTAAATGTGCAAACAATGAATGTACAGAAAATATGTCCGAACTACTAACTTTCAAGTGAAATGATGAAATTGTCAGTAATGAAAAATATTAAGATAGTTTTGCTAATTAGTAGTTTTGTGTTAATAAAACCCAGAGAAACTAAATTAAATAAATTCTGTGAAGTATGGAGCTACTTTCCTTACATCGCTGTCAACTGTACTGGGAGAATGTAGGTATATGTGTATGCGTGTGTATGTGTGTGTGTATAGTTAGGAGACATCTTTAAATGCACGATAACATGTGTGTAGTCAAGATTGTAGCATGCTTGTTAGGGAAGTAATTTT
The DNA here is from genome assembly GCA_002778355.1 of Clitarchus hookeri. Lineage (NCBI taxonomy): Eukaryota > Metazoa > Arthropoda > Insecta > Phasmatodea > Phasmatidae > Clitarchus > Clitarchus hookeri. The sequence goes on from NQII01006533.1 coordinate 99,347, forward strand.
TATCGACTAGGGGAGGGGGAATGTTTGAGAACCCAAGATGGAGGTTAACGATTACAGTAATGATGTCATACATTGAGTCTAGTAAGAGTGTGAGTTATTGAGAAGTTTTCTGAAGCTAGTAAACTGTATGTACGAGTATACGCACCAGCATTAAGCTAATGGTGAGGAGGGGCGGAAAACTGCTTGAAAATATCCATCCTCCCTCCTGTGCAAAGGGGCCAGAATTCGATCCACAAAATCCTGAATTGAAGTCAGACGAATGATTCGTAGTAGGAAGTCAAGAGAAACATTACAAATAAACAACTCATTCTAAAAATTACTTTTTCTAGGAAAGGTTTGCCGCCGCGCGTGCCAGATGAGACTATCGGAATTCGTGCGCTCCCGTCCTTGGAACGGATTGATCGTATAGGGTTATCGTAGCAAGAATTATCTGGTCATCGCCCTGGCCTCTCTCAGCGAGACTCGAGGCGTGGAGAACCTTCTAGATGGGGGCTAGTGAGACTATTTACGCCGCGACGAGCCCCCGAGCAGTCAGTCTGGAGCTTGGAGAATTGTACGACCTTGAGAACCAGGTGTGGGAGGACAGCGAAGCGACGAGCCAGTGGTACGTCCAGTGGCGGGAAGAGTGACCAGCGAGAGTGAAGTCTGTGGACTGCGAGCGTTGGTATAGGTATAGTGAAGTGTGTGACTGGCAGGTGGGACTATTGAACTGGATACGTGATTGACAGACTTTTGGAATGACGGCAATAGACAGATTAGAGTATGTGTAAATAATAAGTTAGTGAATTAAGTGACAGTAAACAATATGGAGACACCGCTAAGGACTTTCATTATAATTGAGAAAATACATTACATATTGCGCTCACTGAGAATAACAAAAGGAATAGTGAAGATACGCATTTTAATGTTATAAATAATATCGGTGTGAATATTTATAGCATCATCAATAAATTTAATATTATAAATAAAAGTATTATTTCATTAAGACCTCTATGCCTCACGGACTCGGAAGCGCCCCTCTGAAATCTTGAAACAGTACTTTTACTGTTTACAGTGGTAAACACTGTTACAGAGTGTGCAAAGTAGAATTTAAATTAACATTTAATATATTGGCTGGGGCAAGTAGGTATATGTATCACAATTCGGACCAAAAATGAACTTTTACAAAGAAGAAATAGAATTCCTCAATTTACCGCAAGCTAAAAAACGACTTATTTGGAACATCAGCTCACCTAGAGGCGAAAATGTCCCCTATGCCAAACTCTCCCATGATAAAACTCGTTTTCTTCCCAGCGTGAATATAATAATATTTGTCCACGTGTAAATATTACTTTTTTCTATAATTGTGTTTTCTGGCCGCACGGTTACATTCCGAGGCCAATCAGCACATCGTATTGTACCTTGGGAGTCGTGCGTGCTTAGTGTAGGGCAGGCGCGTGGCGCCCCGCCAGGAACACGCGCCCCGTGGCGGGCCCCAACAGGTGTCGGGGCGTGGCTTGCGGGCGAG
>NQII01006533.1:100869-115472 GCA_002778355.1 Clitarchus hookeri
GAGGGCTCCAGGGCGGAGTCCCCCCGCCAGTCATTGTTCCACTGCTCTGTAGGTGTCCGCCGCTGCTGCAGTGCGCGCTCTGTTTCCCCGCCTGCGTCCGCTTCCGTGCAGTGCCGTCCTCGCTGCAAGGCCAGTCAAATGACGTCAAGGACGGTCGCTATACCCTGTTCACGTTTAATCGAGCACTTCTTGAAATAACCTTGAAAAGTATCACTGCTCCGATAGGATGCTCGTGGTAATGTGAGAACTTTTGAGGACGTAGCTACTTTTTTCTTTCAGCCATTTTTATCCTTTAACCATCTTTTGAAATAAATTTTTGCCATTTAAGTAATAAACACAGTGAGTTTATTCCACCGCACTCAGAAGTTAACATCTAAGGCTAAAATAAAAAATAGATATTGACTGTTATTCCAAATGGGAGGGCTTTCAAAAGAGCTCACTTTACCATGAATAGCATATACCCGCAAGTATTTCAACGCCCATACTGTCTCACACATGTCCAGTAAAGTTGGAAACGACAGAAGGTAGAGTCATACCTTAAGGTTGAATAAATTTGTGTGAATACTGAAATTAATTATCTTGCTTTCTGTTTTATTTTTAATGAACATAAGTGTACGAATGAGCGGAATTGTAAAATGTTAACTTCTATAACAATTTCACAGTTACATTTCGCCATTGCATGAATAAAGTGATCAGGTTGTTTACAATGTTAATTNAAGGTTGAATAAATTTGTGTGAATACTGAAATTAATTATCTTGCTTTCTGTTTTATTTTTAATGAACATAAGTGTACGAATGAGCGGAATTGTAAAATATTAACTTCTATAACAATTTCACAGTTACATTTCGCCATTGCATGAATAAAGTGATCAGGTTGTTTACAATGTTAATNTTAACTTCTATAACAATTTCACAGTTACATTTCGCCATTGCATGAATAAAGTGATCAGGTTGTTTACAATGTTAATTTTACATACTGCGGAAGAATACAAAATGTGCATACAAGTATATATAAAATAGACCTTTCTTTAAGGCACAGTCAACCTTGAAGAGTCTATACCGAAAAAAGTATTACATAATTCATTTCTCAATTCTTTTTCGCTATGTCGACGTTTATATAAATAAAAATTAAAACATTAATTTGGTTCAACACTTGTATCGTTGTCATAACCTTATAATCCATTCACGGTTACTTCACACTTTTCTGAAGCCCAGCCTAAGTTCTACTTTCGGAATATTCCTCTGCCTCGTGCAAACTGAATATAACNACTTCACACTTTTCTGAAGCCCAGCCTAAGTTCTACTTTCGGAATATTCCTCTGCCTCGTGCAAACTGAATATAATTAAGTTTTTAAAATTACACCAAAGGTAAACTCACCGAATTCGTGAGCACTCAATTCTAATAATATTTTGCGTGAGAACTATTTATTGCTAAGCATTACCAACACACATGTTTTCTGGCTGCTTTTTTACATATTTATTATAAATGAAATATTATAATTTATAAATAAAGCATCGATAAAATTTTAATTTAACGGAAAGAAAGCTACTTTTATGTATGTTAACAGAGGAATTAAATGCTTGTGATACAGGGCATATTTAGGAAATAACTAAACAAGTCATTCATCGGGTGATTTTTTGAAGATTTGATTCAAAAAGTGTGAAGAAACCATGGATGGACTATACTTGTATTGATTTTTCGTTATACAAACACCTGGAAACATGGAACAGATTATTATACAAAATTTGTCTTGGGCTACCTAGAAACATGTGTCTAATTTGCACAGTACCTGCAGCGTAACAAGTGAAACGCTGCAAACCTGTTCAGCATCTTTCGCGTAGGAGCGATGGGACGATAAAGCGTGCGTGGATTAGTGTCGCTCGTATCGCTTCCTCCCTTCTGGGCCTTGAATGCGCGTAAAACAGCTACATATACATACACGAGCCTTAACACTTGTATGCCCGCTGTGGACGTTACCTACGTGTTGCACAGGAAGATTATATTTGATCGGCACTGTACTTTGCGCGGTTCTGTGCCCAATGATCGTCCTCACTTGTAAACTATGCTACTGCTCTACGTCACGACAGGTTCATGTCGTTGATCGCCGCACACAAGAAACACAAATATATGTCGTAATAACGAAACTAGTACTTAGATTAATTGCACCATGCATGAAATTAATTTCAGACACCAGAAACCATAACTTTATGTGGTAATGAAATTGTTAAGTATACAGAAAAAAAATCAATGCCAAAAACGTTCTTCGTTTTGGCCTAAAGTTTCAGGCTTGGTCTCGGGAATTGAGCAATTTCCAACTGCTGTTGTGACCGAAAACAAAACAAACACATACTAATGATCTGTTCTGCATGATAAATTAATGTCAAAGTTGAAATATAAACAACACGTCTAATATCTTATTAAATTGCGCGTCCGCGTCTATAAAATTGATATGTGCTTAATATTCTGTATTTCTCCCACTTCAGGTGCTTCCCTAGTAAAAAACTTTTTAAAGCTTCAAGGTCACGGCCGGGTCCGTCCATAACGAAGCATTGCGACGGCGAAGAATAAGAGCGNAAAAACTTTTTAAAGCTTCAAGGTCACGGCCGGGTCCGTCCATAACGAAGCATTGCGACGGCGAAGAATAAGAGCGTAAAGAAGCTTCGTATGTGATGTGTTTCCTCGGAACGTAAGCAACGACTACAGAGTTTTAATACAGCAATCTGTTCAGAAAATACACGACCTTACCACTATGGTGTAAAACACAGAAGAATAAATATTGTAAACGTAGGAATTTTCTGAGCGATTTTTGCTTACTTTGACACTTTTTGAACGATCACATTTATGTTCCAATAACAAAATCTATTATTTGACAACAAAATATCCACTTTCGTTTCTGTCGTGAAAAAATTTTACACTGAAACATTGCACAGTTCTTAAAAATTAGAAAAGACACATTTGCTTACAATGAGACCCACACGGCAGTTAGGCAGGCCCCTTAGGGCTGCTGTCCACCAGGACGTATTTAGCATGGCCAAGGCCTAGATTTGTGAAAGCCACAAGGACGACCAAGGCACGCACATCCCATGCGCAGTATTTCCGTCTACAACTCGCCTCACAAAGACTTTCAGCGGCGGTCCTGTCATTTTGTGGCGTAAAATTAAAGATAAATTTGTTCAACGTTGCCATGCGACTAAGAATATCCTGCCGCGTAGATTTATCTTAACCTAAAAATCATTGCTAAACATCATGTTATATATAACCATTTCCACTTCCCACAATTAATTTTCACTTCACCGAGCGAGGTGATACAGCGGTAAAGCACTGGATTTTNTATAACCATTTCCACTTCCCACAATTAATTTTCACTTCACCGAGCGAGGTGATACAGCGGTAAAGCACTGGATTTTCATTCGGGAGGACCCTTGTTCGATTCCTGGTCAAACCATATTGATTTCGGTTTTTCAGGTTTTTTTTTTTTCAAAATCACTCCAGGCGAACGCTGGGATAATTCCTTAATACAGGCCGTGACCGATTCCTTCCAAATTACCGAATGCCGTAGTGTTTTCCAATTAATGTATTTTTGGAGTCCGGGACACTCAAGACGCCGAATAAAAAAAAATGCATATCGGGAACGAACATAGAAACATCAGAGAGCTCGGCCTTGTAGGTCATCTACTGAGTAATTGAAAAGTTATCAATGGAATGTAGGATGCTCCCGTAGAAAATTTACAAAACTTTCATAAGATTATGAAATGCGTTTCTGAAGAGAGAGAGAGAGAGAGAGAGAAAGAGATATATATATATATATATGGGCAGCTCTTAATAGCAAGGTCTTGAGAGCCGATATGGTTGATTGACGTGAGTATGGAGCAGCGCCGGAATGAAGGGGCAAGGGAAATGGAGATCCCCGAGAAAATCCGGCGATCAGCGGCTTCACCCGGCACGATTCCCANCGGCGATCAGCGGCTTCGTCCGGCACGATTCCCACGTGCGAAAACCCGGGGATTGACCCCGCTTGGAATCGACCCAGGTTCACCTAGGTAGTCTAACCGCTACACCACCGTGGCCCCTACGTTTCTCAATTGTTGTTGCGGGCAGGCTCATGGGATGACGTGGTGTGGTGCAGAAAACGGGATCTGATTGGCTTGCGCTTGATTGAGAGCTCATTCCTAGCGGCTAACACCTTAGAGAATGTCGGGGATCCTGTCCTCTTTTGAGAAACGTCTTTATACTGCATTTGGTCATCGATGTGTGGATAACATTGGAATATTCTAGAAATGCTTTTGGTAACAATTTGATTAGGTTAAGAATAATTAACGTTATAATATTATTACACATTTTAACACACGAAAGTAATACATTTTTTAATCGGGCATTCAATTTTCATCCTAACCATTAATTAATGTAAAAAAGACTAAATCGGACTTAAGATGGATGAATTTAAACGAAAGTGTATCAGAATTAAAAAAAATTCATTTTATCCTTAGCTTCATTAAAGAAAGTTTATTGAAAGTGCTGGTTACTGGTGATTCTGTGAGCTAGGTGCTTACTGGCAGATCGGAGATAGTGACATGNCTAACCATTAATTAATGTAAAAAAGACTAAATCGGACTTAAGATGGATGAATTTAAACGAAAGTGTATCAGAATTTAAAAAAATTCATTTTATCCTTAGCTTCATTAAAAAAAGTTTATTGAAAGTGCTGGTTACTGGTGATTCTGTGAGCTAGGTGCTTACTGGCAGATCGGAGATAGTGACATGNAAAGTTTATTGAAAGTGCTGGTTACTGGTGATTCTGTGAGCTAGGTGCTTACTGGCAGATCGGAGATAGTGACATGAGTGCACGAAGCGACTGCGGAGAGTTATCGGGATGCTTTTGGACGATTGCTGCGGTGTCTGTGATACACGCAGAATAGAGCATGTGAGAATGGTACGAGTCGCACTATAATCTAAGATAAATAAATTTGAATTTTTTTAACAAGACTAATTTAACTATTAGGGCTTAAACAGATTAAAGGTTATTGTTTATTTTCACCGAATTGAGGTGAGTTAGCCGCTCATAGCGCGAACTCCAGCAGCACACGTTAGCTAAATGCCATTGGCCAGCAACTTGTTGAAACGCCGTTCATCAATCAGCGCCTGGTAACCTGCTCACCAGCCAATAGTGGAACCTATCGCAGCATGCAGTATCCAGTTGGACAAAAGGACCCTCCCCAGAGCTTCGCGCAGTCAGTCAGAGAATGGGCATGCCTACAGCAACCACCATGACATTTCGTCTCTGTGTATGGTTTCTTATTTTCATTGGGGGATGGAATATACATAGTAATATGACGTAGAGAATGACATAGGTGAATATAGTATATTCGCGCTTTCTAAACACATTTTGAATATAAATTTTTAAAAATCACTCAATGTAAGTAGTTAAAAAAAGTATGTTCACCTGCACCTGGCGTCGATCGGGGATGCGCGGCGGCCATATTGGATGACGCCACGCCGAAACCTTCTGCTCTGCCATTCCTCGCAAATGGCGTCCATCTTGGATTTCTCTTTTTACCTTCGGAATTTCTCTTTTTCCCTCCTACTCTATCATTACTTCCAATCTCTTCATGCTCTTGCATTCTCTTCTTTTTCCTCACGCTCTGGCATTCCTTCCTGCTGCTCTCTCTCCCACGCCTGTTCTCTCTCGTCCGTTCTATCCCATGGGGTATTCTCATATTCCTTCCGGCTTCCTTAATTTCCCCTCTCTTGCTTTTCACATCCTCCATTTTGAATGTGTTCCTCATCACCGTCGTCTGCTGTAAGTGACCATCTTTTAATCCCACGCCTGCCACCAGAGTGTGCTAAGTTCTTGCTTTTTTACGTCCTTCATCTTTAATTCCTGCGCCTGCTGCCCGCATCGGCTGCTTTAGGCAGCCATTGGGACGCCACCAGCTTCGTTTCTCCCGCTGGCCACCAGAGCGCACCACCTCCACGCTTCCCCCACCACTAGCCAGAGTACGGCACCTTCGCCGTCGTTCCCTAACTGTCAGCTAGAGCGTGCCACCGGTGACCGCCATTTTCACTTCCGAAGTCTCTCGGTAGGCGTAACGCTTATGGACGAAGTCCGGCGCGCAGCAGGCGAGTCCCTCGCCCTTACGCACACCCGTTTCGACGCAGGTTAGCTCAAAAAATGCCGGAGGAGCGAGGGATCTTTCCAGTGCTCCCTGGGTATGCAGTATAGCGTCTTGACCGCCAGACCACCGCAACATTCAGAAAAGGGGGATGTTAAATGTCGAATACGTATGTAATTATTACCGTCCCGACATCTATATAAAAAATTGCCATTGCATGGTTAGGAGAAGAAATGCTCGCATTGGCTTACGCACTCCCCAGGTAATAAACGACCACATAGNAATTGCCATTGCATGGTTAGGAGAAGAAATGCTCGCATTGGCTTACGCACTCCCCAGGTAATAAACGACCACATAGAAAAATAATGTGAGTCTAGCGAAAAAAAATATATATAACCCAACACAAAGCCCGCAAGCCAGAGCAATAATAATAANGAGTCTAGCGAAAAAAAATATATATAACCCAACACAAAGCCCGCAAGCCAGAGCAATAATAATAATAATATAAACATACGATCCTATAAAAAAAATATCATCATAGACACCAACCTACGGTGAAACAGAATACGCACACGCAACATGCCGTGCGCCCGCCCTATGAAATAATAATAATAAAAACATAAACAAATGGACGTATAAAAAATTATTGTTAAAGATGCCAACCTACGGTAAAATGGACTATACAAAGTCAACACCGCGCTGGCGCTGGGTAAAACAGAGTATANGAGTCTAGCGAAAAAAAATATATATAACCCAACACAAAGCCCGCAAGCCAGAGCAATAATAATAATAATATAAACCTACGATCCTATAAAAAAAATATCATCATAGACACCAACCTACGGTGAAACAGAATACGCACACGCAACATGCCGTGCGCCCGCCCTATGAAATAATAATAATAAAATCATAAACAAATGGACGTATAAAAAATTATCGTTAAAGATGCCAACCTACGGTAAAATGGACTATACAAAGTCAACACCGCGCTGGCGCTGGGTAAAACAGAGTATANGTTAAAGATGCCAACCTACGGTAAAATGGACTATACAAAGTCAACACCGCGCTGGCGCTGGGTAAAACAGAGTATACACACTAACTCCCGTCGCCGCAGCCTATCACACGCCCTCACACTTTGCCGTCCGCATGGCCGTCCGACCATACGCATGACACCCGGTCTTGGTACCAGGAGGGACACTGCACCATCAAACACCACCGGGATTATTCGTCACGCAAACATATGTGCATGACGAAAAACCTCAGTGCCATCGCAAGCAAAGTGTACAGGCGGCTTACGAGTAGCCGAAATTGAGATCTTCCTACATAAAAAAAAATTAATGCAGACAAAGAATAGTACAGAAAGATGACAGCCACAGAGGAAGAGTGCAGTAGAGGTAGATGAAGAGAAAAAGAGGGTACAGTGCTGAAAAAAAAGATTAAATGCAAGTACGATTCGACGACCAGTTACTACTACAGTGCTAATGTGACACGAATACCATTTCACACTTACAACCACCACTAGGGTAAGCATTGAGTCCGCCAGGAAATGACTATAAACACCAGGCTGGAGATCCAACATATACGACAAATCTCGTGCGCAAGTACGTGCATGAGTGATTGTGGAATGTGAAATAGTGCACACATCACGACAAATCGGAAACACGCCTGACAAGATAAGGATACCTCTTGCACGAGCTACAGCGTGCCNATAGTGCACACATCACGACAAATCGGAAACACGCCTGACAAGATAAGGATACCTCTTGCACGAGCTACAGCGTGCCATCAACAACAACAGCAGCATACCTGGCAACATGAATATGGCTCTTGCAAGAGTAACAGTATGCCGCTGGAAAAAACACAAATGGAACGAACCATCACACACACATTNATAGTGCACACATCACGACAAATCGGAAACACGCCTGACAAGATAAGGATACCTCTTGCACGAGCTACAGCGTGCTATCAACAACAACAGCAGCATACCTGGCAAGATGAATATGGCTCTTGCAAGAGTAACAGTATGCCGCTGGAAAAAACACAAATGGAACGAACCATCACACACACATTTAATTCGTTATGGGAGAGGGCAAAGGGAGCGCTTCAGCTTCGACAATCCCGGGGCGATGAACTGCCTCCTACTATGCATCCCGACCCCATTCTCTCTCTATGATGATACATGCTCGTCCCAGAGGTGCGTGTACAGAACATCATCATCCATGATAGCCATAAGGGACTGTGTGAATGCCATCATCTCATATTTGACGTTTGTCGTCCATCTACAAAAGAGCCAGTTTGTTGGTACATTGTGTATACACTTCGTGACGGCGCGACCTAATGCTATTTGACCCGTACTCTCATTTCTCGGTGGTTCAATAATATGACTAAAATCGTCTAAGATGATGGTATTTTACACGAGACACTTCTGTATCTCTTTGGCCCGCCTCACTACCTTATCCTTNCAGAACATCATCATCCATGATAGCCATAAGGGACTGTGTGAATGCCATCATCTCATATTTGACGTTTGTCGTCCATCTACAAAAGAGCCAGTTTGTTGGTACATTGTGTATACACTTCGTGACGGCGCGACCTAATGCTATTTGACCCGTACTCTCATTTCTCGGTGGTTCAATAATATGATTAAAATCGTCTAAGATGATGGTATTTTACACGAGACACTTCTGTATCTCTTTGGCCCGCCTCACTACCTTATCCTTNTAAAATCGTCTAAGATGATGGTATTTTACACGAGACACTTCTGTATCTCTTTGGCCCGCCTCACTACCTTATCCTTGCATGTATAGGCATATAGCTTCGCCGTCAGCCAGACAAAAGTAGTTAGAAAATACCGGTTCCAAGCCAGAGGCTGGGAACTGGGGACGAAGGACGAGCTGACCGCCATCTTGGATGACATCACGAGTAAATCTCCTGCTCTGTCGTTCCATGCCAACGTCGGCCATGTTTGATTTTCGCTCCCGTTCTGTAATTCCAGTCCAATGGCGACAATCTTGGATGTACCTAATTCATGCTCTTGCATTCCGCGTGGGAGGTTTTCTCAGATTCCTCCCGATCTCTTTTACTCACTTATTCCTTCCTACCGGATGTCCCCACTTCACGCTCTTGCATGTGGAGGGTTTTCTCCATGCTATCCCTCCTAGGTCCCCGCCAGTACGCCAGGCTCTGTCCTGGAGGGTTGCCTCAGTGTTCTCCTNTTTCTCCATGCTATCCCTCCTAGGTCCCCGCCAGTACGCCAGGCTCTGTCCTGGAGGGTTGCCTCAGTGTTCTCCCGGTCTCCTTCCTACCTCTCTCGTCTCTTCTCAATGTCCCCACTACACGCTCTTGCACTCCATATGGAGGGTGTTCTCTGTACTATCTCTCCTAGCTCCCCATTAGGACGCAAGGCTTTATCCTGGGGGGTTGTCTAAATGTTCTCCCAGTATCTTTCCTACCAGTATTTTTTGAGTCCCGAAACAGATACCAAATAAAAAATTACTAGCGCTCTTGACGGCCACCATTTGAACTCACCTCCCAAATGCTGGCGCACCTCTGCAGGTGACGATTGAACCAACCAACACAGAAAAATGTCCGCAGTGAACAGTAGAACCTCCCACACTCTGGTGGCGGGCGCGGGAATCAAATATGGCTGCCTACAGCAACCGACTGGTGGCAGGTGCGAGAATTAAAAATGGAGGACGTAAAAAGAATAAACTTAGCACATTCTGGTGGCGGGCGCGATAATCAAAGATGACCGCCTACAGCAGACGACTGCTGGCGGGAATTGAATATGGTTGTATACAGCAGACGACGACGGTGATGGAGTACGCGAAATGCAAGAGAGAAAATAAAGGAGACCAGAAGGGATATGAGAAAACCCCAAGTGATAGAATTAACGAGATAGGATGGGCGTAGGAGAGAGAGCTGCAGGAAAGAATGCCAGAGCGTGAGAAAAAATAAAAGGAATGCAAGAGCATGAAGAGATTGGAAGGAATGATAGAGCAGAAAGAAAAATGGGAAATCCAAGATGGACACCAATGGCGAGAAATGACTGAGCAGAAGGTTTCGGCGTGTCGTCATCCTAGATGGCCGCTGCGCATCCCCGAATCCCCGGCAGGACACCAGGCGCAGGTGAAAATACATTTTATAACTACTCAAATATGACGTATTTGGTTGTTTCGTAAATATTTCACATATCACAGGCGTTTAATACTTATGTTAACATAAAAGTATTTTATTTTTGGTTATATTGAACTTNTTTCTCCATGCTATCCCTCCTAGGTCCCCGCCAGTACGCCAGGCTCTGTCCTGGAGGGTTGCCTCAGTGTTCTCCTGGTCTCCTTCCTACCTCTCTCGTCTCTTCTCAATGTCCCCACTACACGCTCTTGCACTCCATATGGAGGGTGTTCTCTGTACTATCTCTCCTAGCTCCCCATTAGGACGCAAGGCTTTATCCTGGGGGGTTGTCTAAATGTTCTTCCAGTCTCTTTCCTACCAGTATTTTTTTGAGTCCCGAAACAGATACCAAATAAAAAATTACTAGCGCTCTTGGCGGCCACCATTTGAACTCACCTCCCAAATGCTGGCGCACCTCTGCAGGTGACGATTGAACCAACCAACACAGAAAAATGTCCGCAGTGAACAGTAGAACCTCCCACACTCTGGTGGCGGGCGCAGGAATCAAATATGGCTGCCTACAGCAACCGACTGGTGGCAGGTGCGAGAATTAAAAATGGAGGACGTAAAAAGAATAAACTTAGCACATTCTGGTGGCGGGCGCGATAATCAAAGATGACCGCCTACAGCAGACGACTGCTGGCGGGAATTGAATATGGTTCTATACAGCAGACGACGACGGTGATGGAGTACGCGAAATGCAAGAGAGAAAATAAAGGAGACCAGAAGGAATATGAGAAAACCCTAAGTGATAGAATTAACGAGATAGGATGGGCGTAGGAGAGAGAGCTGCAGGAAAGAATGCCAGAGCGTGAGAAAAAATAAAAGGAATGCAAGAGCATGAAGAGATTGGAAGGAATGATAGAGCAGAAGGAAAAATGGGAAATCCAAGATGGACACCAATGGCGAGAAATGACTGAGCAGAAGGTTTCGGCGTGTCGTCATCCTAGATGGCCGCTGCGCATCCCCGAATCCCCGGCAGGACACCAGGCGCAGGTGAAAATACATTTTATAACTACTCGTATATGACGTATTTGGTAGTTTCCTAAATATTTCACATATCACAGGCGTTTAATACTTATGTTAACATAAAAGTATTTTATTTTTGGTTATATTGAACTTTTACTTATATTTAATAATAAATTATAATGCATCATTTATGATCGATACGAATCGAAATAGTGATATGATCAATACGAATCGAAATAGTGAGAAAATAGGTGGGTTGGTAATGCTCAGTGAGAAATAGTTATTATGCAGAATATTTTTTAACTGAGTGCGTATGCAGCGCATTGTCCCTTCAGTGTAATTTTCTATGCTTAGTTAAGCTTTGTTTTTACGAGACGGAGGGATAGCCTGAAAGTAGAACTTCAGCAGTGTTTCAGTAAAGTTGGAAGTAAACGAGAATGGGCTATAGATTTTTGTGATATTGCAAATAAGTTATGAAGGTGATAATAGTTATGTTAATTAATTATGACCTCTATCCCTTTACGAACGTAACCACGTCCGTGCAACTGTAACAATATACGTAGTACTGCAGACGTTATTTTTAAGTTTCTAAATACAGTAACATTGGCGTTTTCAGATTGATTTATCGTATCCGAAAGGAATACATTCTAAAATATACTGTGTAGGCAGGTGCACTAAAATTATACTCCGGCATTCCTTTCGAATGAACAGGTTTGCAGAATGCGTGACAGTAAGAAAGGCTTTATTATTGTTCTACCTCGTGCACGTAGATGTGATCGGACTGTTTATCCGCGCCAATAAAAGAATACCCGAACTAGGCTCGCATTGGCGCCTTTCACATACAGTTGGTGCATGTGCAGGTCTTATACAATCTAGGTACCTTCACAAAAATAATACAATCGGTGATAGCAAAGTTGGTGTACTGTATAAAGTAATATCTTACTACATAAGTTCAGCTTATGCGACAAAACAAACAAAATATAAAATAAGCATGCGGAAATACACACTGCTGCCCAAATCGAATAATTTATTTTTGGTAGGCCCTATTGATTTTACGTTTATTTTATAGTTGTAAAAAGTAACCTTTCTTGCTATAAATATGGCCAGTTGTTACTCTGCCCGCACAACGAAATCACTTATAAAACCAGACTACTGCTGCATGTAAAAGTTTTGTTCTTTCTTTGTGGTTATTACTTGATCTAAAAATAAATAATTAATTAGGAACTTGGAATTTTTCTTCGACGAACTTGATAAGTTGAGACTCGGTTGTTCTACAAGTTTTGGTACAAGACACTTGGAAACAGCTGCCCGCTCTTAGCCCGAAGTTCTAATTAGTTTGGATTTTACGTGACACGATATTCCGGAGGAAGTGTAAAAAGGACGGGATCTTCTGATTATGCCGGATTCCGAACCACTTGATTTATCGACGCTAGTAAATTGAAGTATGCCTAGGGTTGAGTGCGAATTCACCTGTCTGGACTTCTCGACACGTGCACACCGAGGTTCCTTATATAATTCTTAAGTTTTTAATCATTTTAAACGCTTCACCGTCACGTCTGGTCATAAGAAGCAGTTGGACCCTCCTAAAACGGCGATATGCATTCCCAGGAAGACGACTTTCAGTCAAATTATATCTGCATTAGAAGGATATTATTACACATGATATACGCCAATGGATTAAACCTCAGAAGTCACTTTATAAATGTCTCCTGTATTTTATGGGAACTGCGCAAGATAGACATAAAAAGGCAATTTTTAAAAACAAATTTTTTACTATTTATAAAAAGTAATATATTCAACATCTAAAATGTGGCTGTTGCAGGTACATTTGTTTTTGCCTGCCCTGGAAAACCCTTGTACCCCGCAGAACCTTTACTTGCTGAGATACGCGTATATACGCGCAAACACAGATTTTACACATACTATTTCACTACGGAGTCGCCTTTAAAGAAAATATTCGAATGAATTTAAGTGGGCGGTATCCCTTCCGTCGTGGATTTATTTAAAAATCTTCTTAATCAAACTTAAAGACTGAGCATTAAAAATTAAACTTGACATGACATGGAAAACTACTTAAAGAATTTTTGAAGTTTGTACGATTTCAGATATATCAGTATTTTTGCCATGAGGGACAGATTCTGTATTAAGGGCGCCGCACACTTGGAGAAGTTCAGCGCGTTTGAGGCGGGGAAGCGCGGGAGCGATAAGGGCGAAACTGGCACGCTCGCCTAGCGCACCATCGCCACGACGCGCAAGGCGTTAAACTGGTGTGCAGTGTTTCCGCAGGTGAGTGAAGAGATTTAGGCGGCTCTTAGTATCGAGGTTAGTGTTTCCGTCGTGCTGTGCATACCTGAGGAACTTCAAGCGGTGACCCTGTCATTTTACTGGCGGAAAGTCTGCTGTAAAGTTCAGTGCAGGTTCCTATAATAGTTTCGCAAGTTTTCGAACAGTATGTTATGAAATACAGCAGTGTGATGAGGCAGTTTTTAGCTATTTNTTTGGCTATGTTGGAGAGCTCAGGAGTAGCATTTTTAATGTGCAGGATGTATTAAGAGTATTATTTGTACCTCATCTGAAGTGTGTTTTATTTTCGTACATTGGTATAATAGAGACATATTTTGTGGTTTCGTAAAAAAAAAAAAAAAAAACGGGAATTTCAAACACTTTGCAACGAAATTTAAGCGCCAGGAACGCGGCACCCTTATAAAATAAGGGAATCTTTCAATACGGTAACAGATATGAAACTAATCATGTAAAAAAATATAAGATGCATTTTGGATTTTGAAATAATTGTTATGATGTCCCCTGTGCCNTCCCTGTGGGTCTTGGAAAGCTTGGTTTTTAAATAATGAATGCGTAAACTTAATTATCGAAGACCATACGTAAATTCAAGATGGAGGTTATATCTACCCCTTAAAAGGGATCAGTCCCCGCCATCTTGGATTTACGAGATTTTCTCCGTAACTTGCAATACAGATTTTATATTTAATTTTGGGCATCAACGGGTCATAGGGCATCGATTTGTACATGCTCTGAAACATGTCTTGCTAGACGACTGTTGCCAGGATCATTTCTGTAGCCGCCCGCAAGGGGAAAAAAAACTTATTTCTTTCCGGCAGTCACTAGTCAAAAATTAATAAACGCGATAGGGTTTTAATAGTTTGATAAAGCTTTTAGAAATTATTATTTATGCCATGTCATGCGAAAAATTTCGTTGAACTGTCCAAAATGGAACTTATGGCACAAATTGTGAAGATCCAAGATGACGCGGCCTGAGCGCCTTTAATTAGTACCGAATGCCCTGTAAGACGAACGTGGATGGATAGGTTCTTTCTGAGAGCTCCCTC